>JAMXBD010002633.1:0-177705 GCA_024138025.1 Combretum micranthum
TGATTTAGTACTTGTGCTTGAAATGTTCCTGAGGAGACGACCTTATACACTACTCTATACTATTGATTGATAGGTATATTGCCTTTCATATCAGTATAAGATAGAACATAGGATTATAATTTTTAAACTCGAGTCGATCAATTTCAAATTTAGTGTCTAATGCTAATAAAAGGTTAAGATATAAGAGATAAGAAAATTTATTTAACAACATGGAATAACTTAGATGAGAGAGCACAAAGAGTTGCCAAGTGATGTGTTTACTAATATGAACAAATTATTAAGATTACTTACAAGTAAATGATAAAATAAATCTTTGTGATAAAAATGAGGATTTAAAGAATAACATAGAGGCATTATGTGAAACAAATATATTGCTTGTTCAAGACAATGATACTTTGAAAATGGATAATGAAATGTTCATATCAAAATGAAAGCTTAAGAAATTTTAGAGAAAACTTCGGAAAAAGAAAATCTGACATTAAGAGAAGAGACAAGATTGAACAATTGCTCCTAGAGTAGCCAAAAGAGGCTTAGTCGATCTTATTACTGTAAATTGTCTTAAACAATAAAAAATTGACCCGATAAATTTGAACTAATGAATTATAACAATTGATTGATAATATACTCATCAATTTTAAGCAATGTAACTAAAAATTGGAATCCTTTTAAGCTTCTCAACAAGTTGATAATACTAAAATTGGACATAGATATGAATTTGGTGAATTGTCAAGAGAAGTTAAAAAGATAGCATTTTTTAGAGTTAAGAAAATACTAAATAAAAATTTGGATGAAAATTATAAACTTGTAAAAAATAATAAAGCTAATAATTCTATTAGAAATAATTATAAAAGGTTACCCAAGTAAACAAACATCAATATCTTATTACAAGGTTTCCTAAAAGGTCATTTGAACAATACCTTGGCAGAAGACACTTCAAAAGGCCCAATAAAAGGTACATTAGAAGGTATTATATTCAAAACCAAAGTAGAAAGATAAATTAAAGGCATAATAGTTCTTTTACTTACACATGCTTCTTTTGTAATAAACTTAAACACATAAAAAATTATTGTTTCTTTATGAAAAACAAGCACAACAAAAAATCAAGCTTATACTTTAAAGAAAATGAACTTGAATTTGAGGTCCCTTTCTAGTCTAGATAAAAAAAAAAATGATTACTATATTCTAAGGCATGTAGGAACACAATGTGGAAATAACTCTCACTTGGTACTTACATAGTGGGTGATCTAAGTATTAGGACAGGCACTTCACTATGCACCAGTTTAGAATGGAAAGATAAAAGATTTTTAGGTCTAGACATACTTCACTATTCACCATAAAAATAATTATTTTTTTTCCAAACTACTTTACATAATACAACTTAAGGGGTAGAGAGGAGTGTTAGGTCACTAAGCTACAACTCTTGTAGCAATGAAACTAATAAAAATTGAATTTACAAGTAAATGTTGTTATAAAACTAAGTTATTGCTTGTTAAATGTTTAAGTTTGATTTCATCACGCAAGGATGATTATGTCAAGTCTTTCTTTTATTAAACTAAATTAAGTATAAGAAGAAAATTAATCGATTGCATGTGATATATATTTTGATACAATTGATTTCAATAGGAAAATTGTTTTCATTCAAGTAACACATCAAAGAGCATTGGAGATTATAAAAAAAAAAAGAAAAAATACATACATACATTTTTCGTCATTAAAATCGACTGTAATATCGTGAATTTCAGTTTTTGTTTCCACTTTTCGAATTCAAAGAGAAATCGAAGCCACGAAAGCCACAAAACCAACTGTGAAAATGTTAGGAATAGCCATGTTATTCTTCATTTCATTAGCATTGCTAGCTGTTGGTGTGTCTGTCAATTCATCATCAGGAGTAGTAGTGGCCGTATTAGGCTCTTTATCCATCTTAGGCTTTTCCGGAGATGGCGCCATAGCCTTCTTGGGGGCGAAAATGCCCATAGGTTGTAGGACTTTATCCACCTCATAAGCAACTAGTTCCTTATCTGAGTATATTGTCCGAACCACCTTGGCAGTGTTAACACCAGTGAAGACACTCACCTCGTCACCATTCGTAGTCACGTTTAATGGAAATTCTCCAATGCTTGAGCCGCCTGCATTAGTCCTTAATGGATTGCTAACTGTTTGAAATTGAGTCATGGAGAGATATGTTGGGACAACATGGAATTGAACCAGCTCAACCTACCATCACGAAACACATTTTTAGAATTAATATTTATTGTACAAATATTGAAGTTTAGCTTAATTAATTAATATGCTTTTAACTTCAACGCTTATCTTCTCAAAGTTCCTTAGGTAAACATTTTCAACTTCTTAATTATTGTTATCCCTACAGTCTTTTCCCTATATTTTTATTTGTATGTTATTTGTATTTAATTTGTAGTTGATCTATATACAGTTTGTTTGATCTATTCATGAATAAAAATATCTATTTTTCATCTGTATTTATTTCTTAACAAACACACTAATTAAAACGATAACAATAATATACTAAAATGATCAAAATAAAACAAACCAAATAGACCCAACTTCACCTTCTCAATTCTACTCAATCACATATATTTACGGAGGGAAAAAAAAAAGAAAACAAGAAAAATAGATAGGACATGTTAGGAGAGTAATGCGGGTGCAAAGTCTAGTATAGCCATTTACTTGTCAAAGAAACTAAGGAGACTCTACCTGTTTTTCGTTGGAGAGAGTATTGAGAGTGCCATCTTTAAGACGTGCAAAAGCACCATCCGGTGGAGCGAAAAATGTCACTGCACCACTCCTGTCACCAAGTTGAGCATTAATAACATCAACAACATGGGTGCTTTTTAAAAGCCTTGTTAAGACACTGAAGTCACCAGCTTTCTCCAATACTTTAAGGATGTCGGCATGGCGTCTTGGAGGGGGAGGTGGAGGAGGGGGTATGGATGGTGGCAAAGCCGGTGTTGGTGGCAAAGACGACAACGTAGGCGGTAGGACTGCGGGTACTGGTGGAGAAGCTGCCTCCACTGGAGCTGCTGTTGGTTGTGCAAAGGTTGTCGTGCTTATGCCAAGAAAGACTAGTAAAATGGATAGCAAATGTTGCTTCATTGTTTATGTTCTTATGTTTGGTATACTAAAAAGAAAAAACGCAAAAAAGAAATTGCAGCTTCTTGTTATAATAGATGAGGTTTGATTTGTGTTGAAATGGGATTAAGGATGGACAATAAATAGTTTTTTTAGATGCTTGAAGAGGTGATATGAAATGTTAGCTTAGTAGTTGTTTCATCTGGAGGAAATGAAATCACAGTGCCAAGTTGCAATTTCATCACATCACATATTGGTGACGAGATAGAGATGTATCGGTTCATTGATATTGATATTTAATCATTGCAACAAGATAAATTCATGTTATCTAACTCCTCAATTAATATATATACGTATATATGGATTTGGCAGGAAGAATTGAAAGAATATATGCATAAATATTTTGCCAGGATATAAAACAATTATCCAAGATCGTGTTTGCTGACATTTACATAAAATCTACCCAACTTAATTAAAAAAATTGTAAATTCCTTAATTAATGTTAATAACAGTATACGAATGGCTCATTTATTTGACTTCATAGGGTAAGAAAAAAATTCTCTTTTTTTTATTTCTTTCCAAAGCTATTACTAAATTAGTTCTATAAGATTCCATCGAATTTCCATTGTTATTAAAATATAAATTATGATATATTTGGATCAAATGAGTACTAGTCATTTCTTGATAAAGACTTTATTTCAACGGTCGAGATCAAACGAGCACCGTTTCTTGATTTAAAAAAAAAAAAAAAAAACAATGTTTCATTTGACGGACAAGACAGTAAGTATATATTGGTGTGCTTGTAGATATATTCAAAAACTTTAATAATGTCATCATAAGTTCATTAACAAAATAAAAAAAATAGTTATTATTTATATATTTTTTCCGTATATTATTTTTATATTTTATTACTTATAAATTGCACTTCTATTTCTATTGTATTTCGTTCTACACCCAAAAGTAAATAAAAAATTGAAAGGCAAATGAAATAAAAAGTGGATAATTAAAACTACCATCTATAATATTACTTACTTTCCACTTAATGAAAATGCATACAACAAGGTTTTAATACGATTATGACGAACTTAATGCTATGAACCCCAATTTTTTTCTTTTTTTTTTTAATATCGAATAAATGGTTAAGGGAACCATTTTGCAATATATCCATATTTCCTATTAGAGCTGACAGGACAGCTTCTCCCGTCCTTTTAGGTGTGTCCTAGAAAAGGACCTACAATACATAGGCAATTGTCAATCACGAATTATGTACCTGTCCTAGTTGTACTTATTTCATATCATATGTCGGCCTAACTTACATTCGAGATTAGTAGCGTGGGGCATATGATTGGATCAAGAGTGAAAGGTAGTGTAGCGGAATGATACCTTATCTGACGCTTTCATGTCCAACAAATCCAACCAACTTCGTGATGGAGTGGAGGCTTGCGAAATTATAAGTTTAAGCCTATTGTTACTTTTAGGAGTTAAGCAGATACATAATAAATAAATATGAAACATCAAACAAAATTCTGAAGAGCCTATAATTTATCAAACTAAATCTATGTCGTGCTCTATTCTACACATGTTCCCAAAGAATCATTCCAGCCGGCCCCAGTGCCAAAATTACCTTTTTTTTTTTTTTTATAGAATTCAGAAATTCACATTCTGGAACCTCAAAGTAAAGAGATAACTCATAAATTGCACCAAAAAAAAAAAAAAAAGTACAATAATTAAAAACAAATTTCAACATTTTCATTACAATTAAAAAAAAAAAGAGAGATAAACTAATATAAAGTGGTAAAAATTAGAAATCTATTATTGTTTTGATATGACATCATTTGAAATACGTGACGTGATGGCGACATAGTTCATTAATTGTACCACAAGCGGTGTTATAATGACATAGTAATGGATCTTTTATTTACATGAGTATAACATTGATGCTTTTATTTTTTTTTTTTAGTAACTTAAAACATTGATATCCCATTTGAACATATCCTAAGCATTGATCCACTTTAGTGTATTTTTTTCTAAATAAATGATAAATATATAATTATGCATAAAATGAATTTACACGTAGGTTTATATCTTGAATTGATGTCAAAATGTTAGTAGTAAGTGTAATTTTTAAATCATGACCTAAATTAAGAGTCAAATGAACATTGTGGGCAAGTTACTAGTGATTTCATGCATTGTCTTTGTAAGAAATTCGGTGTCAAGATAGTTCTAAAGTGCTGTGAAATGATGTGATGCAACTTGCATAATTATGATAGTTTTGTGGTGGAATTGCTATAACATTGGTCATGTGAAACAAGCATTCTATTAAACTTAAGATAAATTTTTAGATAATAACACATGTACAAATGCCATAGGAAAATGTGTAGGTAGATAAATAGGCAAACTCTATTTCTTAAGATTCACAAAAATATTAACAAATGGTTTTCAGTGGCATATTATTTGTTGATTCAATTATTGAGTTAAACTACTAAATCAAGCAACAGTCAATAAATTGATGCATAAGGTTGGTTGAAAGGAGCCCTCTATAGTTGATCATTGCAAATGATTAACTAAAAAATGCTTCATGGACAAGCTCCTTTTCTTGTTATTTTGTTTCAATTTGTTTCCTAAATCATGTATACTTATTTTTGGTCCAACTGGGGCATTATATCTCTTTCTTGGTATTATGAGTGTGAGTTGTAGTAACAATTCATAGTGTCTCACCATATTTGAATATCCTTTGCACACATTTTATTTAATTTTTTGTATGATTTGTACACACCTTTTTGTTGTAATTGATTTTTCTCTATCATGGTAGTGGTTTTTCACTCTATATATGGGTTTTTCACATAACCTTAGTATTCATCACTTTTTATGTTTATTTAGCCATGATTTCATGCTTGTTATTCCTAATTAAAATTTTACATCTAATAGGAAGATTGAAATTAGTATTTTATTAGTAGAAGAAAATATAATGATGGCTTAACAAAGAGCATGTGAAAAAATTGATATAGTTCCTACCAATCCAATAACTCGAGTTAAAGCCAAAGGATTTATCATATTGGTTTAATGAGTTATACTCGAGATATTATTAGAGGAATAGTGAAGAAACTGTAAAGTGCCATTTATCGTAAGTCATGCTACAGGAAAGTTCAAGCTTTATATGAGCAACTTGGGATCAATTTCAAATGAAGAAAATTGTGTTTGAGGCACTTTGTCTATGTACCCAACTATGGAATTTAAAAAAAAAATTATATATATACATATATAATGTTATTGAATGATACCAAACCACGTCATCTACAAGTATCGTGACCCCATTCCAAGCCACCAACATTAAATGCTGAAGTTGGTTATTAAGCACTTTGCTCAAATGCCTCTTCACTTAATTGCACCTTTCTAGCATTTGAGTGAAGTAGCCTTTGAATCAAAAAGTAAGTTATAATCTCATATGGTTAGAATGAACAAACTATGGCATTCATATGAACTTACATTCACCTAAATGAGTCAATGGGATACTAAAACGAAGTCCTAAATTAACTACAAAAGTGATTTGTATGGTCAATAGCCAAGTTAACAACTACTAATGAATCATTTTCACCACGTCACACAAAAGTTTCAAACTACTATTGACATGGAATTAACTACCTAGTTTAGAAACCAATTAAAGCGAGATTGCACACATGAAAGGTATCATATGTTTCTTAATTATTTTAGCTCATGTATTCATTTTCCCATATTGACACATAGGTTAGCTTTTAAGAGTCTACTAATGTATTTAGAGCTCGGTTTCTATGAACAATACAACATGAGAATCACTCATATACATTTTTATAAAAAAAATTAGATCAAATCATCAACAAACTAATTGCAAAAATTTCCACTAAAACTATTAGAAAGTTCACTTCATACGTACTTTCACTCTTATAATAATTGTAGTGTTTATGAAGCCTTTGATTGATTCTAGTAGCATAATTAAGAAAAATAAAATCATCAACAAACTACTTGCAGAAACCTTCCACGAAAAAACATTAGAAAGTTCACTACATAAATACTTTCACTCTTATAATAATTATAGTGTCTATGGAGCCTTTAATTGAAATATCTCATAAAATTATAAATGTGATTTCAACAAAAGGACCTTTAGAATTTCTATATATAGACTAGCTTGGATCAACACTAATTTTAAGTTTAGGTGGTAAAAAGTATGAAATGATAATACTTAATGACATACATGATTCTAAGACCTTAACATTATCTATTTAGTTAGCATTCTGTAAGTTCTTTATAGAAATGTAGATTATAGTTTGAAGTGTTAGTATGTATACTTTAATTCCAATGGGTTAAGTGTATCTGAATTTATTAAAAAAAAAATGCAATTTATATTAGGTAAATATGTTTATTTAGTATTAGAATTAGTGACTTGAAATCTTTTCATCTAGGCATCTATCTACTAATACATTTTCATGAAGAGTGATAGAAGTATTAATATGTAAAAATTATAAAACATTAAGGATTTAAATAAAAAAACTAAACCACAAAAGTAATTACTTTTTCTTCCAACTACATTGCATAATACAACTTAAAGGAAGAAAGAACTAGAGTATCCTAATTCCCATTAGAACATCTGCATCCATACATTCCTTCATAAAGTCCTTAAGATACCACATCAACATATTAAGAATATCTTCCTTTCTCTTCAAGGACCTCAAAACTTTATCCTAAGGTTCTTTATATAAGTTTATGCACTTCTTTTTACAATTTTATGGTCTTATTTACTTTTACACAATACCTTAATTTTTACATAATAATAAAATATTATGAGGGAACTAACATTTTTGGGTCTTGCTCAAGGGACCCTTAAAATAAAAGTGCGTGGAGATATGGATAAAATCTGTTAAAAACGATTTGCCACGTTAGCGAATAATATCTTCATGATTTTCTATGTCCACCGTCCATAAAAAACAGTACATAGACCTTACAAAATGTATGTTGTACCATAATTAACAACTTCTGACATAATATAGAGTAGAGAGAGAATTTTTAGTGAGACAAATCTTTCTTGCTAGAGATTCAAGTTTTGTAGGAAAATACATTTTTAACCAGACAATTGTTTTTGCAAGTCATTGCACTTAATCAGTAATTTGTATCTTTATTTAATATTATTTCTCTTGAATCTGTGTTTAATGGTCATATCCATGAAGAAATTATCATTTTAACTTAGAGTTTGTGAACTTAAGATCTGATTCATGTTATCTCAACATGTTTTTAACCAATATTTTCTTAGTACTTGTATTTGATAACTTGAACCTTAACTTGTGAGTTTATATGTGCATCATGTAGATTTTCATTTGAATTTAATTGAATAAATTGAGAAATCGTTCTTGTAAATAGATCTAGGCTACTAATGAAGTTACCCATAACTACCTAAAGATAGGGATAATAAAACTTTTTGTCACTTTGTTTTAAATTCATTAAAAATGGGTTTTAATCAAATGATTCTTAATCTTTTTGTGAGTTTAGGTTGTTGATAGATTAGAAGAGATTCTAGTGGTCTAACTTAGATTTAGATTTCTTAACTTAAGAGAGACATTAACTTACCTTAGTGAATTCGACGATACAAGTATACTCAGTATACAACTCATTGCGTTTATTAAGAAATCACATGATAAAGAATTGGAAAAGTAAACCCTAAGCTCATTCTTGCATTAACAAGCTTAACTTTTAGTTTTTGCACTGAAAACGTATTTATAATTAGTTTTAACCCTAATTTAACTTCTTGTTGTCCATAATACTTTGCTAAATTTTTCTTTGGCTATATAATAAATTAGAAGCGAGTAGAATAGATTCTAACGATCCTTAAAGAATATGACATAATATTTTCTATGCTACTTTAGTAGGTGTGTTTGCCTATGTTAATGATTGTAACCAAAGTTGAGCAAAACTTGTTAGTATTTTTATAAAAATTTTAAAACCTTAGCTTCATGTTATGTCCTTATTGTTTTTTTCAAAACACCGACCAAGCACCTTCTCCCTTTCCAAGTCTATTAATAAGGAAGATTTTAATAGACGAGCATTTGGTGGTTTGGAAGATTCATGAAAATAGCAATAAGTCTTCGATGCTATAGTAGATTATTTTTCAATTTTGTGCTATTGTTAAGAAGTGATAGCTAGCATAAAAAAATAAAAAAAAGATACCATATTCTACAAAAGTAAGGAGTTACAACATTGAAATGTTTTCTTTTATTTATTATACAAACAATATCCTAATTTTAGGCTTCTTGTAAGGATTTGTTTGGTTTGTTGCATTCTGGGTATGTATGGCAACCATTTTGACTTTGAAATTGCAATTCAATCAACAAAGGTACGATTTGTCTATAAATAAAATCTAACTTAATAATTAGTAGTAGTTGTATAAAAAAGATAGGAATTTCAGATTTATGATTTTATGATTAATTTTTTAAATTGTGGAGATAGGGGTTGAGTTTCAATGATCTTGGATGATAATAGCATATAATGTTTGAATTTCCATTAATTGATTAAGTTGCTGTTGTATGAGATAGTGAATAAATTGTAAGATAGGTGACAGGAATTGATAAGTTCTTTTTATGATTTTGCTATTGTTAAGGATATCATAATTATAAGCAACCCGTAAAGTGTGTAGTTTGTTGAAAAAAGAAATAGTTTTATGGAATTTTAAAGTTGTGAATTGTGATCACCTTGTAGCATATAAGATTATTTGTAGTAAAATTGAGAAAAAGGAAATTTTCAATTTAAGATCGGTTCAAAGTATAAGATTTACTTATATGGAGTTCCATTTCATAGCGTAAACTTTGAAGTAATTGATTGTTCACATAATAGAATTAATGTAAGGATAAGTATGTTGATAATATATATTTCCAAGAAAAGATATTGATTTAGAGTCTTTAGATTTCTAAATTTCATTTGCTAAGGCATTTATAGTTAATATAATATGTCATAAGTTATTATGTTTTAGATAAAGATAACATGTTGGGTGATAAATAATAGTTTTTACAACTAATTATAGGAATTGTATAATTAACTTTTTATATTAATTGGAGAGGAAAAAAAAAGGCATTATTTCACTAAAAATATACAAAAACGTAAAACACAATAAATGTCCTTATAATATATAAAAATTTTGAAATTACCATAATAATAGCGATTTGACTGCTTAATAATAACTCAAACTCCATTAAGTATGCCATTGTGAAATTCAAAATGTTTTTATTACAATATGATAGTGACTCTATAATGATCATTAATATTTCTTTAGTTAAATGGGTTCATTGAATTCAAATAAATTTGACTTGAATCATAATAATCAATAAACATCCTTTAAATATGTTCCAAGGAAATTCAAATAATTAAAAAACAATTTTTAGTAAATTAAATCAATATTACCACTCAACTTAAATGCCTTAATTCACCATATTGATTTCAATAAAAATTGCTAATATTAATAGTCATCATAACATTAAGGACTAATAATTTTACTTACTTGACAACATAATATTAGCAATACTTTAATTAATATCTTATGTTAGTGATAGTAATGAAGAAGCATTTCAATAATAGGCAATGTAATAATGAAGATAATATTTCCACTATAAGTAATATAGTAATAAATGAAGTAAACAACTCAATAATAAAACAAGTATTGGTAAAGATAATAAATAAATAATTACATAGGTAAAAACACAAGTACTAAATAAAAGAAGTAAATGATAGAAATAATCATATGTATACATATAAATACATTAGCTTGTTATTTTTGTTTTATAGAAAATAATTAGTAGTTGACCTTTCTCCCTAAGTTTTAAACCAAAAGAATTAATTTATGGCTTAGACTTAAGTTGAAACTAGAAACACTAAGTTTGAATAATGATATCCATGTTATATTTTATATTCAAGATGTGAGGATAATGTCAATTCAATAGCTTAATGTTTTAAGATACAAGTACATAATGACATGTTTGTTGAGTGCTAGGATTAGAACATAATAAGCTGACTAATTATTAAACCTGATTAAAAATGTGTGTTGGTTATGCTTAGTTGTCTTGAGCAAAAGAGTAATGCCCTTGAAGGTTTTAGACTCTAATAGGATAGTTAGGCACTTAGGTCAACTTGTTGTGGCTTGGCAAGTAGTTGATAGGGGAAGTAGTATCAGCATAATGATCATTTGAATAGAAAGAAGTTACATCAGGAGTAGTATAAGAATTATGGGTATCAACAGAGTATATGATATAGATGGATTGTGATAATGGTGTCTAAATAATAGTCAAGAACCCTAGACGAGACTACTTTTGATTTCTTTTAAATAAGAGGCCGATTGTTCTTGTCAACCCCCAATATTATTGTAATGGTATTGGAACCCAAGCCTCTGTTGTGTTGCCTAGAGTCATGAATACTCCTATGTTATTTGTCATACTTAAATTTAATATCTAAATTCATGTTTGCTACATTTGCATATGAATGCATGTACATATTGTTTATGATCGCATTACTATGTATTAAGCTTTAACTAATCCTTTTTGGGAATTTTTTTTTTTCCAGATACAAGCGTGGTTTAAAGATATTTTCAAGGCCCCCTAGAGTTGGGATTGGATCATCACTTGAAATGAGAAGCTATAAAATAGGTTGTTTTAATTAAATTTTATAATCTAAGTATAAGTATAAATTACTTAATGTTATGGAGATGTAAAATATTGAGACTCAAAATAGCATATAATATTTTAAATATTTGTGATTTATTTGGCATATGTGGATTTTAGTTATTGTTCTAAACCTTAGCATATTCATAATTCGGAATGAGTATGTGGCAGACAATTCACATCATTTGCTTTTGAGGCATGACAATAAATGTGGTCAACTAAGCCAAATTTTTCTTTAGTTGAATGTCTAGCTGTAATTTTCTCATGTGTAGATGATTATTTGAAGTTTTTCTTATTATTAAGATAAATTCAAGGTAAGAAGAAAATTAATTAATTGCATGTGATAAATTTTTAATAATGGAATTGATTTCAATAGTAAAATTATTTTAACTTAACAAACACATCAATAAACATATGAAGAGTTCAACCCAAAAGACAAATAAATCACATACAATCAAAATTGGTTGAAATATGGTGCATTTTAGTTATTGTTTCTGCTTTCCACGACTCAAGTAGAAAATGAAGTCGTCAAAGCCATAGAACTGATTGTGAAGATGCTAGGAATGATCATGTTATTCTTCATTCTACTAGCATTGCTGGTTGTTGGTGTGTTTGTCAATTCATCATCAGGAGTAGTAGTGGTGTTGGGCTCTTTGCCCATCTTAGGCTTTTCTAGAGATGGTGCCACAGCCTTCTTAGGAGCAAAGATGCTCATAGGTTGGAGGACTTTATCCACCTTGTAAACAGCTAATTCCTTATCTGAGTATATTGTTCAAACCATCTTAGCACTGTTAACACCAATGAAAACATTCACCTCGTCATCATTTATAGTTGGGCTTTGGTGGAAACTCACCAATGCCCAAGCCATCTGCACTAGTCCTTAGTGGATTGCTTAATGTTTGAAATCGAGTCATGGAGAGATATGTTGGAACTACGTGGAATTAAACCAGCTCAACCTACCATTTGGAAACACATTTTTAGAACTAATATTTAGAACACAAATATGAAGGTGAGCCGATAGAAAACAACAGTAATTAAGGGTCCGTTTGGATGGTTTGTTTTTCATTTGTGTCTGTATCTGCATCAAAATGATATATGTAAATATATCCAATTTGTATTTATATTTTATCTATATTTGATCTATTTGATTTTTTCATAAGAATTGCTAACCATTTTTTTATCTATATCTATTTTTAATAAATAATTTATTATAAAAAGGTTTAAAAAAAAACGTTTGTATCTGTTCAGAAAAGCTAAACAAACAGGTCTAAGTTGTGATGATTTCTATCCTTGTCTTGTCAAAGCTTTTAAGTTATTTTTTCAACTTCTTAATTATTGTTTTCCCTACAATCTCTTCCTTTGAAGTAGACTTCGCAAATCTTGCCCTCCATGTAGAATTTTATTTTGCCATCTCAACTTTACTAAATTACATTATTTATGGTGTAAAAAAATAGAAAAATAGATAGGGCAAGTAAGGAGAGTAATGGGAGTGCTAAGTCAAGCAAAGCCATTTACTTGCCAAAGAAGCTAAGGAGACTGTACCTGTTTTTCATTTGAGAAAGTATTGAGAGTGCCATCTTTGAAATGTGCAAAAGCACTATCCAATGGAGCGAAAAATGTCTCCGCACCATTCCTGTCACCAAGCTGAGCATTAATAACATCAGCAACATGGGTGCTTTTTGAAAGCCTTAATAACACACTGAAGTCACCAGCTTTCTCGAATACTTTAAGGATGTCGGCATGGCATCTTGGAGCGGGTGGAGGTCGAGGAAGGGTTATGGATGGTGGCAAAGTCGGTGCTGGTAGCAAAGAAGACAACATAGGTGGCAGAACTATGGGTACTGGAGGGGAAGCCGCCTCCGCTGGAGTTGCTGCTGGTTGTGCAAAAGTTATGGTACCAATGCTTTGAAAGACTAGTAAAATGGATTGCTTCATTGTTATGTTTTTATGTTTTGGTGTACTAGAGAAACGTAAAAGGAAATACCTGCTTCTTGTTATAATAGATAAGATTTTTCATTTGTGATGAAATGGGATTAAGGATAGGTGATTTATAGTTTTTTTAAATGCTAGGTATTATGGGATGTTGGCTTAGATTAGTGATTGAGCTGGAGAAAATGAAATCAAGGTGGCAGGTTGCAGTTTTATCACATCACATCACATATTGATGACAAGAAAGAGATCTATTATTGGTTAATTGATTTTAATATTTAATCATGGCCACAAACTAAGTTCACGTTATCTAATTCCTTATGAAAAAGCTGGTTTTTTGCGGTAAGAAGTAGAAACGTCGTGTTTCCTGAGATTCATAAAATCTATCTTCTTTTTCAAATAAGAATGTGAGATTTATGAAATTTCAACAATAATGGAAAACAAAAACTGTGTATTCCTTGATTAATGTTAATAACGATACATAAATAGCTCATTCAGTTGACTCTGTAGGGACAGAAGAAATGATTTTCTTTCTGTTTATCTTTTTTCTTTGCAAAAGTGTTATTGTGTTAATTTGTAAAATTGTTTGGAAATACAATCGCCAATGAATATAAATTATATTCCGTTCACAAGACCAGATGACTACTAGCTATACCTTAATAATACATATATACATACTCTTCTATAGGCTTAATTTCAACAGTCATTATTAGAGATGTAAATGAGTTGGGTCAAAAAGATATAATACTAAGTTTAATCTCCATCATAACTAAGAGTTTCAAAGTTCAAACTTGACTCAAATTCGACCAAATATAAAATTTTAAACTTGTGCCCAGCTCAAATTAGTATCATTCTTGATTCAATTAATTTAAACTTGATTTATTAAAAAAATATATTTTATTCCAATTAAAATCTTATTAATTTCAAAACGTGATACAAGTTATAACATTTAAACTCAATTTGAGCTTGATTAGATTTATGAGTTGATTTGGGAAGCTCAAATTCGAACTAGACTTGACTAATCATAAATTGAACTCAAGTACTTTATGAATCAGCTTGATTTATTTACACTGCTAACCATTTTACTAGCTTATATATGTGTGTGTGTGGAACTATGTATTCACAAACCTATACTAATGTCATCAGATTTAACAAGATAAAACAATAGAGTTATTTTTTATATTTTATTACTTATAAATTGCAGTTGCATTCCTTTTGTATTTCGTTTGACACTTGCAAGAGAATAAAAAAAATGGAAAAAAAAAAAGATACTAAAAATGACAGTCAATACTATTACTTCACTCCCAACAATGACAAACATACAACAAACGTAACCATTAATCAACTTTTTATAAACCATATGACGAACTTTACGCTGTATCTGAACCCAAGCTTTTATATCTAGCAAATGGATAAGAACACCTTTTGGTGATATACCAGTCCTTACCTAGAAAGACTCAACATGCTCTAATTCTAACTTAGGCACGTCTAATCCTCTACCACGTATAACACTAGAGTATCATATGTAAAGTTATCTAAAAAAATAATGTTTATGTAGCCTGCTTGTTTAAACTTGCTTTAATACAAAACTTATACAAAAATTACACACTTTGAGTAAATTAACTTTAAATTTATCTATACATCATTAATACCACCCATTGGTACTTCTCTTTACTACAAAACATAAATATTTAATAAGCATAGATGAAAGAGTTAAATACTTTATGTTACAAAATATAAGCTTATATATAAGCTCTTAACAAAAAGATATACAAAGCTTTTAAAAACTCTTAACAGGTCTTTTACAAAAACAATGAAACCAACATCCCAAGGTCTTGATTCTTGTTCATCCCATTCGTTCCAAAACTCCTCAAAGTCTGTGCCATAACCAAAAGCATCATAAAACTCAACATCTTCAACACCTGGAAAAGAAAAAGGGAGTCACGAGCCTAGTACATAGTAACACAAATAAATACAAAGCGGCATACATTCCTAAACTAATGCAATGCAATCATCGTTAAGTAATTACGTAAAATTTAGTATAACAAAACAATATTAGAGTATTCAAACTCTGATAAAAATCTATTAGGAACTTGGAGTCATAAATAATAGCAGCTGCTCAAGAGGTTAATATAGGCAGCCCGAATACCTATATCTCTTATATTTAACTGAAAAAGAAAAGTAGCGTCCTCTACGATTCACAGTTGTTTCTCATCTCTATTTAACTTAATCCACAATATTACTTAGTTCAACCGGTCCCAAAAATATGAACTAAATGATATTACTTCTTTTAAGAATAAGCAACATTATACCGATACCGTTAATCCTATCAAGTACTTGCTGAGCGACTTATAAAGCATCATTACATCATGACATAGGGGTGGTATAAAATCAAAGAAATAATTGAAGAGAAAAAAGATAGTTATAAAGAGTGATATTAAACTTAAACAATAACAAATTTCAATACCTTTTGTGAAAATGAAAATCGTAAGAAATGTCAAATAGATGTAATAAAAGACCAAAATAACGTAATCATACTACTTATAATATATAAGCTTAATCAATATAAATGTTCAACAAAGGAATCAAAATTCTTTAAGAAAGGAGTTATAATAGCAAAACTTGAATTAAAACTTAATTTAAAAGTTAAACTTAGATAATCTAATTCAGCCAACTAAAATGATTAATAAGATAAAATTAAATAAATTGATAAACCAAATTAATAAATAAATTCAACCAAGATTTGAAATTTTGAATATTTTCTTCCTATAGCCAATTTACTTTAACAATCCTTTTTAACAAATCAAATCCAAGTTTCTTGGTAAATTTCAAATTAAACCTCTTCTCTTTTTTTTTTTTTAAATCTTTAAACTATTGAAAAGGTTCAATTTCAATGTTTAGTAAATTTGTAAACTTCAAACTTTATCTTATTTCATAAATTGATTCATCTAATCCCTTAAAACCATCAAATTGAACCTTTTATTTAATTTACAAATCACCCAAAATTCTTAAGTTCATTTATCAAAATTTATAAAATTTGCTAAATTAGCCTTTTAACTTAAAGTTCTATTTTCTTGATTCCTATAAATTTTGAGTTCAACTACTTATTTAAAAATATCAGTTTTGAACCTAAACTCAAACTAAATGTCAGTTTTACAATGTTAAATTCCTAAACTAGATTTTCATTTCAAATATTAACTTATATGTTATGAATTTTGAAATTATCTTCCAATTATTTTCGGAGCTTAAGATAACGATATGAAAGACTTAAGCCATAATCCTTTATTATTAAACGTCCTTAATCATTATCCTTTTATTCCTTTTTTCCTCTTGATTTTTTAGCTGTCTTATTTTCTTTCCCTTCCTTCTTCCTTGTCTCTCTTCTTCTCCTTCCTCTCAAACCCTACTCAAAATCACAAATCTAAAAGAGATTGAAGAATAAAATGGAGATAGAAAATAAGATCAAAGGTGAAACCATGAATATAAAAGCTTCAGGAACTTGGAAAAGTAGAGATAAGTTTGCTTTTTTCTTTTGTTTTATTTGTTGTTTATGTTTGTGTATGTAAATTTGATGCTTGTTACATGTTAAGTGGGTGAAGAAGAAGATGAATAGTAGATATGGGGTTTGATGGAATAGTTCAAAGGTGTTTGATGTTGTTAAATGAGAAGAAAAGTGCTAGAAGTATGGAAATTAGCTTGTATGATGTCTAGATGATATTTTGATAGAAGTAAAATATACAAAAATATGTTAAAGTTGTGAAAAAGGAGTATAAGATCCCTGACAAGGGATTGCAAGGGGTAGTATAGGCGTATAGGAGCCTATGTTAGTATTGCAAGAGAAAATTTTGATTCTGGACCTTTTTTTGGTATCACACGACCTTGAGCATGGCTATGCAGACAGGTTCTTGTTTCATAAATTGACCATAACTTTTTCATCTGAACTCAGATTTAGTTGATTCATGAGGCTACAAAAAGCTTAAAAAGAGCTCTACAATTTTATGCTTTAAGTTTTTAGAACATAAAAGTACCAGGCATAAATTTATTGTTTTTAGCTACACATCCTAAAAGTTAAAAACTTGTGTTTACTAGTTAATTGTATATAATTGGTATAAACTGAATCTTTTTGAGCTAAAATGATATATAAATGATAGTTGATATGTTTTATAAGTTAATTGATATAATTAAGCATGAGTTAAAGTACATTTATAGATTTAATAAATAATTGGATTAAATATAGAAGCTAGATATAAAATGAGCTTAGCTAACAAACCTAAGTTCAACTTGACTAAACGGACTTGAATGAGTTAAAATAAACTTAATTAATTAAGTGTATTCAAATTGGCTAAGATTAAGTCAGCTTAGGCTTAATATGTATAAAGCAATGTTAGTTAATAAACCTTGGTTCTTTTTAGTTTAATAAACCATGATTAGTTGAAATGAACTAGCTTAAGTTAAAATCTTGTAAAATACGTAGTTTTATCTTAATGGAATGAATGATTACAACTTAATAACTAAACTAGGCTTAATGTGGAATTTGGCTATAAAGTAAATTAATTAAAGGATTTATGGCTGGGTTAACTTAAAGGACTAAAGAAGCTAAAATGACATTAGTTTGAAATAAGAGATTTAAGTTGGTTAATGTCTTAATAAATACATGAGAATGAAGTAGAGAGATTAATGAATATAATTTAATAATTAGATTGGGTGATTAAGTTAAATCAATATAGATTCAATGCATAAATGGCGTAATTGTCGTATGTTGAACTTATTTTGATAAAGGAAGCATGTTGTTTTAAATGCTTGATATGCTGTTTTAAATATTGATTGCTTTGAATATGAGTATTGTTAGTATATGTATGTGCAGATAACCTTCTTGTGATAAATGATAATAATCAAAGAGGAAAGGAATACTTTAGACAATGGAAAACTGTTCGTATCTTGGCAGGACAATCTTCACAAACATGGTAAGGTTCCTACTTAGTGTCTGATCAAATAGGATCCTAAAATAGATTTAATTTCTTAAGTAAATGTTTACTTTTGGAATATTCTCTTTTATAGCCTTAGCCAATGTTCTATTTTTTTGGTTTTCTTTTATGGATGATGATGATAATGTTGATGATGAGATTTTTGATGATTAGATGTTGGTGGGGATAATGATTGGGTTCCTAGAAGATTCCTATGGTTTAG
Source organism: Combretum micranthum (assembly GCA_024138025.1). Classification (NCBI taxonomy): domain Eukaryota; kingdom Viridiplantae; phylum Streptophyta; class Magnoliopsida; order Myrtales; family Combretaceae; genus Combretum; species Combretum micranthum. The sequence continues at coordinate 18,873 of JAMXBD010002633.1, forward strand.
CTTAGATGTCAGGTGGGTAACATTGACCCTATCGTCTTGTTTGTATCCGTAACGTAGTTGCATCTAAAGTTAAGATAAATATAATTGAATGTGCATAGGGATTAGGCATTCAATTATTGTTTGGTGATTGTTTGATTGATAAATTACTAATATAAAAGTGATCACCCATTTTTTATAATAATTGAGTAGTTATGGTGAATGAGTGTTTGTAAATCGATTGGTCACCCTCATAAAAGAACCTAATACTATTTAGCCATTTAATTAAATGAATATGCACTACATAACATCATACTTGCATTAACATGGTATTCACGTCACATATTAATATTTCAAGTCTATAGTAGCACCTTTGAGAGTCTAGTGAATCTGGTTAAGGCTACTATAGGGTTATCGGCTTCACCGGAACTAAGCAAGCATCGAAGGATGTCATCCGTGTTGGAGTCGGCTTTAGGGATTAATACTTAGGGATGTTCTGTAGTTCTAAGGGAAGTAGAGGGTATATTGGAAGTTTAATTGATTTAATTTATGCACAAAAATGAGTTCAAGATGAAGTGCTCACTCTGTAGAGAAGTAGAGGCTATGTTTGATAAAATGAGTTTCAAAGGAAATCCTCTCTCCTTAGCTATGTCTGAGGAGAAGTTTGAGGTTGTTTTTCAATAAAATGTATTTCAAAAGGAAATCCTCCATCCTTAGTTATATCTTAGAAGTAGTTAGATGTTACATTTGTTATATAATATGGTTTTGGGTGAGAAAGTTGTGAGTTGAAGGCTTAAATTGAGAAGACAACCCCTTCCTTAGTTCACAGTTTTACAGGCGTGAATGACTTGAGTTAGTCTTTTAACCCTAAAAGAGGGCATAAATCTCCATTTTGGATTCCAGTAATCCAAACTGTGCATATTATATGTTTAAGTGCCGCATTGCATATGTTTGTTTAATTGAATTCGTTTAACTTTTATTTGATGAGTGATTTTGTTATGTTATTTACTAAGCTATAGATGAGCTCACACCCCTATAGTTTTTATGCATGTATAGCTCAAGATCGGGATAGGCTAAGAGAGTGTGAATATCTTGGACATTTGAAGATTAGCTTAGAATAGAATTCATCTATTTTGTTTTGTATTATATGTGATAATTTTAGAATAGATTGGTTAGATTAGAAATAGCTCAAGGCTTGTACATATATGATCTGTTCTTTTTCACTGTCTGTTGGGAGATACTGACTCTGCAGTTCTATAGGACCATGGGAATCTATATTTCCTTAGCTATATAAATTTTTTATGAATTAAGACTTGTATATTTTATGAAGATTTTTACAAATCTCTAACTTGCAAAACGGTTTTCATATCTTGGATGCATATTTGGTCTGATTACTTCATGTTGATCCTTCTAGCCTCTTTCTAGGGTGTAACAGGTGGCCTAAGCACCTAAACTACTATACCAACTCCAGCAGGGTTGCTGCTCCTTACTAGACTAAACAACACAAGCATAACCAATTCAAACATTTTGTTCATAGTTCATTTAAAAATGCCTATCCTATCACCCAATAATCAAGTTACTACATACCTGAATGAACCAATATCCCTAGCAAAGGTTCAGTAGACAAACATAATTGATAGGGGAATCTATTAAAAGAAATCAATTCATATAAATTTTGATATCAACCATAAATAATTTTTAAATCCTTTATTAATTATTAAACTTAAATAGAACTCATATCAAAACACAATTTATCATTTATACATATATTTATACAATACATTCCATTATTTTAAAATTTGAAAAATAAAAATTATTTTTTTATTTTATCTATTTTTTATAAAGATCATGGGTAAATAAACAACCGTGCTCTTCCCCGTGTTTCCTTTATATGAGAAACATACCTAAACAAAGTCGTGTTTTGTTTGAAATCTTAACCTAAGAGAAGCACTTCATGATGAAGCAAGCCATGTTCTAGTTGTACTTCACTCTAAGTGAAAACAAAAGAGAAACACATGTAACACATGACTATGATGCACTAGCATGAGTTGTGTTTGTCCCATGTTTCATTTATGTGCCAAGTGTTTTAGAGGTTAAAGAGAAGCATGGTACAATAGGTGTAACAATGTTCTAGTCGTGTATCATTGAAAATCAAATTCCTTAAAAAATCAGAGAGAATATGGTAAGATATGTGTAACCATGTTCCAATTTGTGTTGTCACAATTTTCCATTCCTTAAACACTTACTGAGAAGCATGGTGGAGTTGGGGTTACCATATTCCCCTCCTATTTCTTCTCGAGGGGTATTATTTCTAAGGCTCAATGAGATATAGGATCAAAAATAATCACCCCATGCTCTCCCTATATTTACCTTCGAAAATAGAGCATATTTGGTTCTAACACTTAAACATCAAATTTTTACTTCAACCCACTTGTTTACAGTCCCCACATATACTTAAAAGCATCATATATGCATAAACTTAACTTTTACTTCATCTAATAACATTCAAAACTTTGTTTCAACAATATTTGAACATCTCACAAATTACAGCATTTCACTTATCTATCAAAATAACCATAACAATTTCATTTATCTATTCTTACAAGCTTTTATGATTCATCCAGACCCAACAATTAACTTAGTTTTATTAAAACTACTTATAACTCACTAAAACTCATTTAGAAAAACTTGTACTCATGAAAGAAACAAATAAATAAATGATTAGAAGAGTATATAAAGCATTACCTTAGATGACTCTAGCTTATAGATGTAACTGGAAGAAATTATTATTGAGTTTTGCTAGAGAATTTGATTAAAAAGATGGAGTATGACGGGTAGGGAGATATAAGTATAGGGTCTGTTTTGGAAAGTTATTTTGCAAAATGAGTAAATAATTATCTACTAAATCTATCTTAACTTTTGGATGAATTTGGAAAAGTTTAGAAAGTTTCTATAAGCTTGAGCTTTATTTAATTTATAAGGCTTGGATCCTTATAAAAATCTAGAACATGGCTTAAATTTTGATTCCACAACATCATTAAAAAAAAAGAGCCAACATTAAGAACTTAAATAGCACAACACTAATTCAAGTACTCAAGTAACCATTACAACCAAAATTATTGCAACAAAAATCACACACTAAACAAGCAAAACATATATGCTAATTAATTGAGTAGAACTAATTCAAGATACTTCATTCTTACTATAGAAAAACAATGCAACACATTATAATATAATTCAATTCAACATATTTAACTACAATTGCCAAATTACACCGATGCTTGAAATTTGTATCAACTAAGTTATCACAGTCAATTTATGCACTTATCAAACAATACATACATGCAAATTAGTTTAGGATATTTCACTACCAAATAGAGCCAACAACCCAGCTTCTCCATGTTTTCAGGTGTTCCTAGAAAAGGACTATGATCCATAGGCATTTGTCAATCAGCATTATGTACTTGTCCTAATTATACTTGTTTCATATGATGTTGTTGTCCTATCTTATATTCAAGATATTAGCATTGGGCATATGATTGATGAATCAAGCGTGCAATAATGTTATGGATTGATCTACCTAATCTCAAGATATTAGGGTCTAGAAAATCAAACCAATAACTCTGTGATGGAGGCTTTCATTCATACGTTTAAGCCTATTGTCACTTTTTGGAGTAAGTAGGTACATGATAAATAGAGTTTGAAACATCAAACAAAATTCTAAAGCTATATTAATCTTAGACTAAAATGTACGTCATGTGGTTTAGTCTTAAACATGTCCTCAAAGAACCATTCCAACCGATCAAGTACCAAAAGGACCATGATCTCTTGGAATTGACTAAATTTTTCCCTAGAATTCAAAAATTTCATGAACATCAAGGTCGATATAAATAATATTTTTAGAAAAATTACATCGAAGATGATCAAGCTTGGGGAAAGTAAAAAATATAAGATAACAATTTAATTAAGTGATTGAAAAAAATTGATTAATGTTATATGAAGTGACACAAATAACGAATAAGGGGTTTTTTATGTTGTCATACCACTATTTGAAATATGTTGACATGGATGTTGATGTGGCTTCACCAAAACGTACCACATCGACATATTTCAAATGGTATGATAAAAATATAATAATGGATCTCTTATTTACACAACTTCATATAATATAAATAATTTTTTTAACCACTTAACACATTGATCTCTTAATGAAATTACTTCCAAACGATGATTCCTTCATTGTAGTGTTCTCATATAATTGATAAATAAAAACCATGCATGCAATGAATTTACACTTAGGTTTACATCTTGAATTGATACAAAAATGTTAGTTATAAGTGTTATTATGAGATCATGACCAAAATTAATAGTCAAATAAATATTATGGGGAACGATGATATTAAGCACTTATGTGAACGATTAGTCTGGTTAAGAATGTGGTGTCATGATAGTTCTAAAATGCTTATGAATGTTGATGTGTTACTTATCAACATATAATAATGGGCATGTCATTTAACTTAGAAGAAGCCTTGAAATGATACATGTGTATGGATACCATAGGAAAATATGTACAAGGATGAACAAGCAAATTCAATCTCTTAAGCACGCCAGTATGAAAGTGGGTCAAATTTAGTGTTCTTGCATGTTCTTAGTCAATTCAATGTTTTTGTGTCATTTATAAAGCTATTTCAAGAAAACTATGACGTTTTTCTTAAATTAATCAATGTCTATATGAGGGTATAAAAATTAGCTTCTTATTCATAGGTTTAGAGGTTGATATCAATCCTTAAAATGTTGTGAGATGGATGATTGAGATCTTATGTTGTTGAAACCATTGAATTAGAAAGTTTTATTACATGAATATATATATGTGTATGTGTGTGTGTGTGTATATAAGTGAGTAATATATGAAATTCATCCAACCTAAAATATATAGCGAGATTTTTTTTCTGTGGCTTGTGGAAAAGCTTGTTCCTTGATTTTGAAAAGGTTATATTATTTAGGAAAGGATAGATATTTTAATTTATGAATTTGAAGAAATTAACAAACTCTTGTGAGTGACAATTCTATATTGATTTTATCAAAGACACATATTAATTTAAACTTGAATAATTCGTTATGGTTAGATTTTGGGCATCTTGCATTGAGTTTAGTCAACAATGTCATGTAGAGAAGATTAAAGGATTAAAGTTCAATAAAAAATGAAATAGCAAATCAAGCGACAATCCATCTATTGACTCATAGGGTTAGTCAAATGAACCTTCCATAGTCAACAATTGCAAATGATTAGTTGAAAAATTCTTTATGCACATGCTTCTTCTCTTCTTATTTTGCTCTTATTTGTTTTACAACACATGCACACTTATCCTAGCTTCAGTTGTGGTATATAAATATATATATATATATATTTTTTGCTACAATTGCAAGTGTGTCAATTTTAGCAACAATTTATTGTGTCTTATGAGATATGAATATCTTTTGTACATGGTTTCTATTTTAATATCATGGTAATGGTTCTTCACCCTTCATATGGTTTTTACATAATTCTTGGTATTCCCACTTTTCTATCTTTTTTACGTTTATTTGATTGTTAATTTTGCTTATGATTCCCTATTAAAGATTTGCACCTAACTTAAAGATTGAAATTGTTTTTTTATTAGTAGAGAAGATTTAATTACACTTAACCAAAAACATGTGATAGAGAAAGAAAAATGATAGAAATCTAGCTCCTACCAATCCAATTGCCAGAGTATCAAAAGGTATTGTAAGATATAGAATAATTGTTATAATGAACACTAAATTGTGCCTTCCTACTAAAAACATCTATACTTTTTATTCATAATATTGCACACCAAATAAACTCATTAGTATACAATTAATATATATTTTGCTATCATCAAATTTAAATTAGGAGGCTTTAATACAATCAAGATTAAATAAAGAAATATGTTAAATTTTCTTGCATGATTGATTATGAAATGATAGTAACAACAATGTGATAAAGTGCATCAGGCATCTCAATTGTATAAATCATATATTTATGGAGGTAGTAATAAATAATATGTGGAATCATTTTAGCCTAAAAGATATAGAGAAGCTTTAATCTTATTGCTCTCTTGCTTTATGAAGAGGCTACATTCTTCTAAAGATAAGTACTTTGATTTACATATTTTAACACAAATTGTTGGTAAAATTATTTATTGATTTGATCAAAGGTACATTATAAGATAAAATAATTCATGGTCAGATTTAATGTCTTGCATTAAGATTAATTGCCTAAAATTATCTATAGGAGAAGATTAATGGATCACAAGTCTATCGAAGGGTGTGCAACCAAGCCAAATAGCGATAAATCAATCAATGCATGAGGCTAATCAAATGGATCCTTCTATAATCAATTATTGTAAATGATTAGCTGCAAATGCTTCATGGATAGGTTCCTTTTCTTCCTATATTAGCCCTAATTATCTCTTAACTTATGTACACTTTGTATAGCTCTAGTTGGGGTGCATAAGTATGTGTTTCTAATACGCTTTTTTGTCAAGAGACTATTTTTAGAACATAAAACTACCAGCTAGTGCCCTGGGTGCATTTGCAGTAACAAAAACTGGTGAGTATCATGTCGAATTCATAGGAAGCTAATTGATTAAGTACTAGATTGTAATGGTTTTACTCTAGTCTAGGCAACCGAATTAAAGTTTTGATATTTCTAAATTAATTAAACTACTTAAAACTATCACTACAAATTCTAACTAATATAACACTAAAGACTGCACTAATATTAAAATTATGGTTTGAAACTCCTTCAGTAAAATAGGTGTAGGATTATGTAATGGTTTTGGCTAGGATTTTCATTCATTACTTTATAATTATAATCTAGTTTGTTAATTTGGATTTTGATTAAACTCATAAGAATTTGCTTCCCTTTCGAGTCACGAAATTCTAACTATAACATCGATATCTCTCTCAAGTAATCTATTTATAATCATCAGTTAAATAACACATTCCTCTCACAAGCTATGTTATTCTAATTGAACTTATCATTCAAGCACGTATCTGTGTCAACAAACCATAATTTCAACCGCATTAAGAACGTGAGTCTTACAACTTGAGCCGAAACAACATGTGTCTATGTTAGTTTTAAGTTGTATTTTCTATTTCAATCAAGTTTTTGAATCCCTCTCAAGTATCTTGAGCTCTAATATACAAGAAATTCATAAACAAATTTTTAACCTTGCAAATATTGAAATAGAAATAACCAACATTCCAAATCAATAAAACCGATTATAGATTACTAATCAACTACTTAGGAAATCCATAAACCATCACATAAACCCATTAGACTAATCTAGCTTATACTAAAAGATGGAATTTCATTAATGAAAATATTATGAGCACAATCCATAACAATAGAAAATTATGGAGTATACCTAAAACAAAAGAAATTTCTTCCTAATATGGTTTTGCATCCACTCCACTGAGAATATTCGTAATAAACTATGCCAAAGGGTGAGATGAAGTGAGGTCGAGGTCAAGGTCGATGGGATGAGGTCGGATGTGAGGTGGATGGGATGATGGATTATGGAAAAATGAAGTGAATGATACAATGGAAGAATTAGAAGGTATATACTATAGGAATAAGGAAAGTGAAGAAAGTGAGGGAATGATCGTAAACTATAGGTAGTTATACAGAGAAATGGTGATATAGAGGTTGATGATTTGGTGATGTGACTTATATAAGTAATGATAGATATAAAATAGTATATTCTAGTGGAATGTATCTAAAATCTACAAGATAATACAACAAAAGTAATTTGAATAGATACAAAAATGGGCATTAGAAATTACGCCCCTAAAATAAAGTTTTAAGATAGAAAACGTACATAGATGTTTCTAAAAGTGGTCAGTCTTCTTGCTCATGAAAGATCAAGTGCTTGCTGCTCAGTTTGCTTCAGTGTGCTTAGAGCTCAGTGTTGGATAATGTGTAGTTGCTACAGGTCTTCTTGGAAAGGCCAGGTTGTTGTCCAGCTCAGGTCGGTGGAGCACCAAGTGCTTGGTAGATCAATAGGGAAGCTACTTGGTGGTCATTCCTAGGTTAGCTATAGGTCGGATTCAGCTGGGATGCTTGGGCACATTGCATCGATTTGGCTTTGCTACTGCTATCATACTAATCGATGGAGTGCTCCATATCGCTTTGTAGCTACTATGTGCTTGGAGCTGCTCGATCTTGCCGTGTGCAGTTGTTTTAGACAAGAATGATGGCTGTAGGTCCAAAATCTGGGAGTGGCTTGGTTGTGGCTCATTTGTCTTGGTCAGAGAAGCATCTTGCTCGGATTTCCAACAGCTGCTTGATGTGGTGTGAATCACAATCAAACGATGAGATAATGGGATAAATCAAGACGATCCAAACAGAGGAAGGATAAGAGGAAAAGGCAGAAAAACAGAACTCGAGTGCTGGTCGAGAGAATGATGCGGACGACAAGCTACTACGCTGTCATCCTTGACCAGCTATATCGTCGGCCTCGACCAGCCTTTAAGCAGGCATATTTTTAGTTATGTCACATGATTTATTGTATTTATTATTAGTCTAAATTATATTTACTATTTTACTTTTTAGATTAGTATTATCATTTTTCTTTATTCGTCAATATTGATTTATTATTTTACCTTTTAGGATTTTTCCTTTTTAGTATTTTCATGTAATAGTATAAATAGGCCTTTAAACTTGTCTTTTATTAAAAAACTGATATTTGACATATTTGGTATTAAATTGAAAAGATTTCTTTGAATTTACAATTATTTAGCAATCGTGTGATTAAGTTTACATTTGAGATTAATCATAGTTATTGCTCTCTGTTATTCAACGCTTCCGTACTGCGTCAGATTGGTATTAGAGCGGGTAAAATCTTGTGGAGATGTCGATAGACTGCAGAATAGGAGGCGGTCGTATTCTTGATGGTGTTTGGGGTACAGAAGTCCTACGTTACAGGCGATTGGTACGAAGGGCGGTAGAGGAGACCATGGGTCAGAAAATCTGGTGAAAGGAACAGGGCTTTGATGACCTGATCTATCGATCCAATACCAACAGTAGCAGTAAAGATTATTGGAGACAAGCGGAAGGCGATCCAAAGATCAGTTTTGTTACTTATGATACTGATGATGAAGATAAGCTTTTTGAAAATCTAGCCTGTAGAAGAGGTCATTGTAGGAGAAGACTATATGACAAGAGTAATTACATGTATAAAAATGAAATCTTTTTTCAATTTAAATCTGTTGTTTTTGAGTTTGATGGTACTGAAAATCTAGATGAGTTTTGGGTTTGGGTTATGGAGGTTAAGAGTTTCTTTGACTATATGAGAGTTTCTAAGGATATGAAGATAAAGTTAGTGAAGAGTCGTTTGTAGGGTGATGCATGGTATTGGTGGGAAAACTTTTGGCAGTGAGACACCTTAAAGGCAAGGAGCTTGTGAGGACTTGGTTTATGATGAAATACTTGATGAAGTGGGAGTTCTCTCCCTTAGACTACAAGCAAATCCTTCCTCAGAAAATTCCAAAGATGCATAAACTAGTAACCTAATTCCAGAAGTGCCTAAAAAGGATTTGGTAGGACAAGATGATAACTCAACTCTCAAAGATCAGAGTGTTCAAATTAGTGATGGTGAGGACAATGGGGAAGAAGCTAATGCTTACAAAGATTATGTTGGTGAGGAAGTCGTTGTGGAGAAGCCTCTGTTGATTGACAAATGGATGTTGATAGTTACTGAAGAGGTAGAAGCTAAAGAAACTCCCAACAAATTCAGTGCACTAGTGAATGAGATTAAAAATGTGAGGCTCAGTGATTTGTCTAAAACTTACATCATGATCCAAAGAAATGCCATAATTAGTGAGTGCATCTATCCTATCACGTTATATCAACATGGAAAACGATTATCCAGTTATCACTCTAATCTATCAAGATTGCGTGCAAATAGATTCAACAGAAAATTCAAGGATGAGTTTTAATCTAGTGAGCATGAATGATGTGGTGCGAATCACAATCAAACGACGAGATAAATAGAATAAATCAAGATGATCCAAAGAGAGGAAGAATAAGAGGAAAAGGTGGAAAAACGAGAACTCGAAATCGAGTTCTTTGCTAATCGAAGAGAATGATGCGGACGACAAGCTACTACGCCGCCGTTCTTGACCAGCTATACTGCCGGCCTTGACCAGCCTTTAAGCGGGCATATTTTATCAGTTATGTCACACGATTTATTTGTATTTATTATTAGTCTAAATTATATTTACTATTTTCCTTTTTAGATTAGTATTTATTATTTGTCTTTATTAGTCAATATTGTATTTATTATTTTATCTTTTTAGGATTTTCCCTTTTTTTCATTTTCATGTAATAGTATTAATAGGCCTTTAGACTTGTCTTTTATTAAAAAACTGATATTTGACATATTTGATATTAAATTGAGAAGATTTTCTCTAAATTTGCAATTGTTTAGCAATTGTATGATTAAGTCCACATTTGACATCAATAGTTGTTATTGTTCTTTGTTATTCAACGCTTTCGTGTTGCATCACGCTTGGTCAGTTACTCAAGTGCTTTCAGTTGCTCGGCTGCTGCTCTGCTCGTTGGAAGACTAATATAGCTCAGTGATGCTTGTTGCCTGGTTGGTGAATGCTCTAGATCGGGTTGACATTGAGCGGGTCAGTGTTGTATCAGCTCTTGCTTGCTCAGAAGATGGCAGATCAAGATGGTGGAGCTTTATGTCTTGTACGGCATCGCTGCAGGTCGGAGCTCGATAGTTTGTCGATCGGTGCTTCTATCTTAGCTTGGCTCTGTTACAAAGCAGGTTGGGAGTGGAGTCTGCTCAATGATTGTTCCATGAACGCTCCTCCAAAGTTGTAGTATTTCAGAACGGCACTTGCTGTTCGGTGTGAGCTGGAGATAACAGCTGCTTGCTGGTCGATCTTTTCATTAAATCAAGTCGGTACCCATTAGATGAATTCAACAATAGCAGCACGGTCAGTACTTGGATATGTGATGCTTGGGAAAAACAAAGCAGGTTGGCCAACTCAATTTAGCTCTGATGTTGAGTAGATCCTCAGCCACATCGGTTTGAACATCTTGGTCATGCTGCATCAGATCGGCATGAATCTTGCCTGTGGGCTCTCAGTTGGAGTTGGGCGGTGTTGAGTATGTGCTTCTGTTCGGATTTTCAGATGCTGGCTGCTGCCAACAAACTGGTCGGTGGGAGCATATATCTACACTTGCTTGACTCTCATGTCAGCCCTTAATCCAGGTTTGGTCGGTGATGCCCATGGGAGCTTCTGTTGTCGGTGTTGGTCTCTGCTCAGATTTAGAATCTGCAGAATTGGTTGCTCAATTTACGTCTTAGGGCACATAGTGTTAACTTTAGGAGTTCAATTCTACAGGTTTAGCTTAAGCATGGGCTGCTGCGATTTGAAATGTGAGTTATTAATATTGGAAAAACCTTTTCTTAGTTTTAGAATATGACAACTTGCTCAATTGTTTGAAATCAAATCAATATGAACCAGAAAAGTTGTCAAAGATCATAAAAGGCAAGTCCAATATACTAATAGAAATAGATTAAGTGCGTGGCACTTGTCAAATTCACTTCATTGAATGTTGCACTAGTGGCTAGATGCCATAGCGGTGTAAAGCATTATGACACGTGTGCAATTTTGATCAGAACGTGCTAAATTTCACACTTATCCCTCTTTGTTATCCTCTTTTCAAAAGATTCAAGCATGCCATTTTACTGTATTATAACAGAATTTCACATTAAAAGTGTTCATTAAGGCATTGTATTGGTGAGATAATTGTGTAGAAATACACATTTATCAGTTTCTTTTGTGTTAGGAGTGTATGCATCTAGAGAAGAACTCATATGCTCATTCACTTTATTATAACATTAATTTCATTATAATCTTATTTCATGTGAATAGTTGTTACAATGTTTAGTTGACCATAATAATAATTTTACAAAAAATTCATATCACAAAAAATATTAAATTGTTATCTATTACTAAAACTTATAAATAGCAATTTGATACTGGATTGAATTTTTTATTCAAAATACCCTCATTTAAATAAAAATTAATAAAAAAAATCTTATTATATCTCGATTTCATTCCTCAATAATAACAACTCCATCACATCATTATTAATTCAAGAAAGTGCATGAGCAGATATCATTTCATGAGATTTATGTATCCATTGCACATATATTTTCCAATTTGGTTAAACTTTTTGTCTTACATTAAAGGTTATTCACCCTACATGAAGGTTTTTTTTACTTGATTTTTTTGTTTCCACTTGTTTTCTCTTTATATGTTTATTTGGTATTATATTGCATTTACTATTCCAATTATAGATTTACACCTTACAAAAATATTAAGATTGGTATTTGAGTAGATGAAATTGTGCCAACAATGTGATAGAAAAAAAAAAAAAGATAAATTGTAGTTCCTACTAACTCGGTCACTTAAAGGTGAAGCTTAAGGATTTATCTAGTTGGTTTAAGGAACTATGCTCGAGACAATACTAGGATAACACAAATAATGTTTATAGAGTCATTCATCGCAAATTGCACTGGAGAGGAGTTCAAATTTCATTCAAATCATATAAAAGCGGCTTATGATTAGGTTAAAGGTGAATAGAATTGCATTAGACACTCTTCATTCCAATAACCCTACTGTAGCATTTAAACACACTTTAATGACAGGAAATGGAATGTTATCGGTCAACTTTGTTCACATGTACACTCAAGTAGTTTGGAAGTGATGGGGTCTCTCAATACTAGAGTTAGATATTGGGCTACTTTATTTGATCATCCGTTCAAAATAATTGAATGAAGTAGCCCTTAAATGAAAAAGCTAGGTCATTGACTCATCTTCTCATATTAGACTTGTTATGTCATTCTAATGACCTTACACTATGATGAATGTGGAAGCTGATCTCAAAACTTACTCCATGTATGAGCATTCATCTTAAAGAAGATGAAGAAATAAAATGATTCTACAATACAATCGTGAAATATGTTATAGAGGTATATAAAGTATGTCTACAAAATCTAACTAACTCCAAATCTAACCAATAAGATATTACATGTGGAAAATAAGTAAATAAGCTGAGCTATCAACATAATAATAAATAGAAAGCTAAAATAAACTAACTCCATTCACGGGTGGAATCATAAGTGTGGTTCATGCTGTGGTTGCCACTGTGAAGAACATCCCATCTTGATTGCTAGTATGGTTCATGCCATTGTTGCCATAGTGAAGAACATCTCATCTCATCTTGATCGCAAGCATGGACTTCCCTGTGGTTGAGTAAGTGGTCTTCATACAAACCCCCTCCTCTCAAGTTAGATCTTCGTGAAGTGAAAACTTGCCATAAAGATAGGGAGTTTAGCACTCTAGCAATGGCTTTGTAAGCAAACTAACTGCTTGGTTGTTATAAGAAGTGTGTTGAACATGAAGAAAACCACAATGTATATGACCACGAACAAAATGCACATCGATATTAATGTTTTTTGTTTGAACATTTAAGCAAGGATTTGATGGAATCAAGAAGGTAGATTGATATTAATGTTTATTGTTCGAATATGTAAGCTTCCGTATTCAGCTTTTGTACTTTGATAAGATCATATTTTATACAAATCTTGATAATCAAAAGAGCTAGAATGGATATTTGTTTTGATTAAATTTTATGTTTCAGGGCTAATTTGGATAAAGAAATCAAACAAGAAAATTTGAATTGAAAAGAGAAAAATTGAAGTCAAGGCCGGCAATTCATCATTGAAAGCGCCGCTTTTAGACGGCGTAAAATCCAAGGCGTTGCAGCACAGCCAGCTTTGCCCAGAACAAGTTAAACAACATTCAAAGCCGCCTCAAAGCTGCCGGCGTAGAAGATGAAGAAGCCAGCGTACATTAAGGCCGGCAGCCTAGAACTGAAACAGCACCAGCTTTGAAGGATTTACACTAAAAGCCGGCACGTAAGCCACCGGCCTTGAGGCAGCGTACACTATAGATTTGAAGCGACATGAAGATATCCAACGCTTGGTGGAAAATGAAGCAACACATCTGTTGGAATGCCTACGCCGGTGTTAAAGCCGCCGGCTTTGGGACGGCGTTCGTTATAAATTAGCCCAACGCTTCATTTCTGACTATATACGCCGGCTAGATCTACATTCAAAGCCGCCGGCGTTGAAGCGGCCTACATTGTAACTGATATTGAAGGCTGCCAGTGCACTGCCTGCGCAAAGGACAATTTGAAGATACGCCGCCTGTAAGCCGCCGGCGTAGAATCCATAACGGCCGGCATACATTGTGAAACAGCAAAGATCATTCAATGTTGTGCACGAAATTTTTCCTATAAATAGGGGGTCTTCTCCTCACTCTCAGAATCATCCAAGTATCCAATACTCCAATCATCCATTCCACATTACAAGTAGCTCTAGAATATTTAGAATAGGCATTTCATTAAGAGATTTTTGAAGAGATATTCGAAGTTATACAAGATTTGCAAGTGAAGCTTTAGTATTTTGAATTGGTGATATCTATTCTTATTCTTTTTATGCAATTCATATACTTGAGTATTCTGATCATAATGAAATCATTTGCAATTTCTTATTTGATTGTTGAATCATCATTCATGAGTAGCTAAATCCTTTTTGTGGGAAGTTGATGAAGCTTTAAACATGCTAAAATGATTTTTGAATCCATGTTATAAGATATTTAGAATCATGAAATATTCATATTGAATTCTGATTATTCATCATATTTTTGGTGTATAAGAATTCTAATAACTCGGAAGGGAAATTAATGTTCATATGAATTCATAAATTGAGATTAAATTGCAATTGCGGAAGCAGCGTAGTTTAATCTAGTTTAGAAATTGTCCATGATATTAATGCAATGTTTTATGTTTATTTCTCACTAAGGAATTATGAGATTTTAATATAAAGTTTTAGTCAATTATAGAATCGGGAGATTTATAATTGTAATTTTGATTCCACTAATGATTTTTTAACGGAAGTTATTGAATTGTTTTGTGGTTAACAAGGTTTTCAAACTTTGTTTTTAAATCTTGATAATTTCTTATGAATGTTCATAAATCTATTATCATTATAACATGAGTTCAAGTTGATTGGCAATAGTTTAAAGTGGATTCTGCTCCTTCCCACACTTTTCACATATCCCTCTTTAAAAAGCTCATTGCATTCATATAGATAATTAGTTAGATAAGATAGTTTAACTTAATCATCTTAAAAAGATCAATTGCCTAGATATTAGTATTAGTTGATAATTGTCTAGTAGTTAGTAAATCCTCGTGGGAGCGACACTTTATTCATGTTATATTACAATAGAAGACCTAGTACGCTTGCTAGAAATATGCTTTAAAATCCACTACTAATCACAGCACATCATACTTAAAGTTGAAATAGTGGGTTGGTTTTTGGTTTTCATCAAACCAAAGAATCACCAAGCAAAATATGGTAGTTTGATATAAATTTTCGATCAACTACACTAGATACCCAATTTGCATTAGAAACACCTTTCAAAACTAATGCAGAAGAATGCAATAAACCATCAGACATAGTGCCCTTAACATATCATAACAAGTGAAATAAGGCTTGAAGATGAGTCACACACAGTTGAGCAACAAATCATCTAAGACAATGAACACTAAAGCTTAAATCAAGTGTTGTAGCATTGACATAAAGTAAGCAACAAATTAATTGCCTATAAAATGAGGGATTAATCAACAAATCACCAGAAGTATTGTTTGGTTTGAAACCACGTGGCAAAAGAGTTTTTGTAGGACGAACTATGGTTAAACTAGCACTCATAAGTATATCAATAATAAACTTGTGTTAATAAATCAAAAGACTTTCATTGTTATGATAGAGCTTAGACCTAAGAAAGAAACATACAAGACAAGGTTTGATAATAAATTGAGCATCTAAAGCTTGCTTCAAATAAAAAATGGCTGAAGCATTAGTGTCAGTGATAATCATATCATCGACATGTAAGAGGATAATAATAGACCTAACATCAATATATTGAACAAATCGCGAATGATCATGAGATAATTGATTAAAACCATGCCGGATCAGAAAATTGGATAACTCAAGATTCTATCGACGAGAAGCTTCCTTCAAGCCATATAAAGATTGTTTCAAACAACATACCTCATTTTCCTTAGCCTTACTATATCCTTCTAGTGAGATCATGAAGATTTCTCCATCTAAATAGCCATGCAAGAAAGTATTGTTGATTTTAAAATTGATGAATTGACCAATTGCAAGAAGTAACAATAGCAAGAACCAATCGGACACCACTAATCTTTGCAACAGGTGAAAATGTTTCGATGTAATCCTCGTGTTACACTTGATTAAACCTTTGGCTACTAACCTTACCTTAAACCTTTTGATACTACCATCTGGCCTATATTTCACTTTATACATCTACTTACAACCATTTGCTTTCTTCCCTTAAGGTAAAGTTGTGAGTTTCCAAGTGTCATTTAATTCAAGAGCATCAAGCTTCTACACATGGCATCCACCTACTTTCGTTATTTAGCTACCTCCAAGTAACAAGTAGTCTCTCTAATAGCTAAAAATATTATCTAAAAATGCAACATAGTTTAAAGGATATTTATCAAAGGAATGTCTATCAAATAAAGGATAAAGAGCATAAGGTGAAGTAATGTATACAAGAGTAGAGGTATTAACAATAGTATTATGAGGTGAATGAACAAAATGTTGAAGCTAATATGGTGTTTTTAGTATTCTAGAAGACCTCCTCATATTAGAATCATCTTGCAAATTTACAATTCTTTGGGTGATTTCAGATGATATGATGGGACAAGGAACAGAATCTGAAGAAGAATTGTTGACTTATCAAAAGTGTGTTTAAGGGAATATAAAACTTTAATGGAACACAAAGATTCGATGTGATGGATTCTTAGAAAGGTAACAAATTTTCCAAGGAAAAAACATCACGACTTATGAATAAACGTTTTTGAAAAATGTGATAGACTTTGTAACCTTTACATCCTTATTCATATATAAGAAATATACATTTAGTACCACAGGAACCAAATTTATCATTATTTGGCAAGTTTTCTCTCGCATAACATAAGCACCTAAAAACTCTCAAATGATCATATGAATGGTTTTGCCAAATAATTTTTCATATGGTGATTCCACTCAAGAATTGAACTAGGTAAGAAATTAATGATGTATGTAGTAGTAAGAAGGAATTCTCCTTGAAATTCTTTTAGTAAATGAGCATGAATACGCAAAGCTCTTGACATTTCTAACAAATATCGATATTTTCTGTCAACTCTACCATTTTGCTTAGGTGTATAAGGTGTAGTGCATTGATGTATAATCCTTAGAGATTGAAACAAAGATTTATAAGCTAGAGAAATAAATTCTCCACCATTATTTGTACGTATAAACTTGGAACACATACTGAAATGATTGAATATGAACTTAAAGTTATGTTCCAAAGTAAAACATACTTGAGATTCATGATGCAAAAGAAAAGTATAAGTTGATCTTGTACAATCATCAACAATTCTAAGGAAGTATCTAGTTCTTAACAAAGAAGCAACATGACATGGACCCTAGACATCAGCATGCAATAAATGCAAAGAAGTATAAGCAATATTATCACTTCTCAAGAAAAGAACATGATGAAACTTTGCTTCTTGACATTGACAAGTATTATAAACAAAGTCATCACATGACAAGTGTTTACAACCATCCAAATCTTGGATTTTAGAAATAGATGCATGTTCTAATTGAGCATGTAAAATACTTACTCAATCTTTATTACAATAAGAAACATTATATGAAGAAACCTTTTCAATAGAAGCAAGAACATGTGTGAAAGAAGTAGTAACCACAATGTTCTTAGACATCTGGTCTTGAAAATTACAGCTAAAAGGAGTAAATTCAGCTTTGATTTTCTCCTCTGAAGCAAGTCTAAATATGGATTGTGAGATAAGGCTAGTACATAGAACACATTGTGAATCAAAAGAGAAGGTGTAATGAAGATGTAATGAAGACAGATCCAACTCTAACATGTATGGCCTTATTTAATACATGTATGTCATGTAAGGTGTTTAAGTGTGTCATATGGTCAGTTGCACTATTATCTATGATCCAAAGAGCCATCTTATTACTTGAAACATCTTAAAAAGTAGAGTTAGTAGAAGTACCTACATATGGCATCATAGTAACTACTACAGCTACATGGGCTGAATTATTTGAATCTTCCTTCATCATCTTATAACCTTTAGTGTATATAGCCTGCATCGTAATCTTGTCAAGGCCTCTAACTTGATTACACTCTATAGATTCTCCATATGAACACAAATCAAGAGGTGTATCATACACAAAATTTGATTTTAGAGTCACCGTAATAGAATTATCTTGTTTTCCTTTGTTAATCCTCTTTCCCTTAAACCACTCCAGATAAGCAATTAATTGAAAACAATTTTCCATCAGATGACCTTCTCCTTGACAATGTTTACAAACAATTCTCTTTCTCTTTTTCTTATTATCATAAGTTCTATTGTTTCCTAAATTGGAAATATTAAAAGTTGCCATTTCATTAAAACTTAAGGTTGTAGTCACCTCCCTTTGTTTTTCTACTTGTTGTATAAGATAGAAAGCCCTAATTACTACAAAAAAAAAAAAAAAAAAACTAGGCTTTAGAGACGTAATTTTGCCTGTAAACAAAAATTTTCGTCACAAAAATCATCATTACTGATTGTATTTGTAGAAATATAACTTGTTTTACCTATTTTCTATCGCAAAATTTATGTCTCTAAAGGCCAGTTTTCTTGTATTAACAACATTTGAAATAGGTTCCATGGTCTTCTGTGGCTAACATTTGATTTCATACTCCCTCATATGCCTTATTGAAGCCAATGACGAACTGAATCAACCTTACTTAAGATTCAAATTCTTCTATCCTCTCTTTTACTTACAAGTGCATTAATCCGAATGTCCACGTGAACAGATTAGATAAGTATGTAATATACTCAATTCATCGCAACACCTTTTTAACCTATTGTAATAAACTCTGACCCATTGATTCTCTTGACACAAATTGCTAATTTCTTGCTCAATTTGAAAAATCAGAGGTCCACTTGCTACTCCATAGTGTTCGACATTCTCTTTCTGAAGTTCTTGTGTTGATTGCACATAAAGAAAATTTTGAGCAAGTTCCATAGACATGGAATTCAACATCCAACAAGTCACCATATAATCATACTTAGTCTAATTTACATGATCTGGTGAATTCTCTTCCTACTCAGGAATTGTTCCATATGTAAAACCTACTTTTATTGTTGCTCTTAAAGCTAGCTTTACAGCATGACTCCAAGGTAGAAAAATACTTTCGTCAAATACTATATTTCCTACACTCATGCCAAGTTGCCAGATCTTGATACGCTATTAAAAAACTAGCCTTCAGAGATAAAAATTTTCCAATAGAAAATTTTTATCTTTCAAAAAATGAATTAACGACAGATTTATGATAGAATTTTGATGAGATAAATTCATAATTATTTTACAATTTTTACGTTCAATTTCCACGGATTACAAATTTATTTCCAACAGATATTTTTTAGTTGCAAAATTGTCTCTAATTTTAGCAGGAAATATAATATTTTAGCGCCATTTTTTATCTTTTCAAACACTATTGCAAATTTGTCTCTAAGCTAAATTATTATATATAAGCAAATATAACTTATTATGTTTAAAATAAAGTTTTAATAATAAATATCAAATATAATATATATAAATTTGTAATATATTATATGGACTTACATTATTTTTTAAATTTAATTTTATTATATATATTTATAAAATATGTATTATCATATGTCATTTACAATTAATACTAAATATTTTATTTTAATATATTTATTAATATATTTCATATTAATATATTAAAGTATAAATAATAAATAGTACTTAAAATATGTTTATTATAAACAATTATATATTTCATGATTGATTTTTTTTATATCTATTATATTTTTTTTCATAATAAAATTTTATATTAAAATTATAATAAAAAAATTGATAAAAAATATATAAAATAATATAATATGTTATATATAAGTAATATCATAATATACTACATAAAAATAAAGTATATTTCAATAATATGTAAAATAAAATGATAACTATAAATGTAAAATTTGTATATATAGATATATAGATATATATAAATATATAAATATGATATTTTATTTAAATAATGTATTAATAAAAATTATATTCATATTGTTTATTATGTTTTTATTAATATATAGTATAATTTTATATTCATATTTCATTAAATACATGAAAATTTTATTATATATAT
The DNA here is from genome assembly GCA_024138025.1 of Combretum micranthum. Taxonomy (NCBI): domain Eukaryota; kingdom Viridiplantae; phylum Streptophyta; class Magnoliopsida; order Myrtales; family Combretaceae; genus Combretum; species Combretum micranthum. The sequence goes on from JAMXBD010002633.1 coordinate 39,261, forward strand.
CTTACATAATTTATATTTATGTACTATATATTATTTAAAATATAATAAAATATTTTATAAAAAATAATATATAACATAAAAATAGTATATTTAAATAAAAAATATAATATTAAATAATTATTTTAAAATATAAAGTTAGTGTATAAATATATATATATATATAAATAGATATTGTATATTGTTTTAATAATATTTTAATGAAAAATTGATATTTATATTATTTATTGTATATTTATTATATATTTCTAACTAAATTAGTATTCATAAGATTTAAATAATTTCTTAAATGTAAAAAAAAATGATATAACAAATAAATATATAACTTTAAAATATATAATTTAATAATTTAATATAAAATATAAAAAAAGTTTAAAAAGTATAATTTTTATATACATCATTAAACATACATAAGTTTATATATAATATTATATATAAATCTATACTATATAAGATTTTTTTAATTATCATATATTACCTAAAAATATTGTAGATTAATAGTAAGTGTATAATATAAAGTAATTATTTTAAAATGTAAACTTGGTATGTATAAATATTATATATTATTTTAATGAAATATTAATGAAAAATCCTTCATAAATAAGTAAAGTTAAATTATAAAATAAAAATTAGTAAATTAAGTTGGTAATTAGTAGTGGAACTTTATTTATAAAGATGTTCATTGGTTTAGTGTTTGTGAAAACTTTTATGTTAAGTATGCTTAGTGCATAGCATTCTAAGATGAGTGACCTCCTATGAAGGACAAAACATGTATAGGAGGTAAATGAGAAAATTTTAAATAATTTATCTTAAAATCAAGAACACGTTTGTAATGGAATTATTTTTTTTTTTTCTATCTTCTAAAGGAGCAAGTAATTAATAGCTAATTGTAAATTAGAGACATACCTATGATAGAAATTACATCGTAAATTTGCAATGGATTATAAATCTATCTCTAAAAGAATTAGCGATGATGATTTCAGAGGCAGAATTTGTGATGAAAATTCTATCTCTAAAACCAAAATTTCTTGTGGTGATAAATATAGTGGATCAAACATCATCTATTCGTTCGAATTCATCTCAAACATTAAAAAAAATCAGTTGAAACAAAATCTAATAGAACAATCGAAGAGGAAATATCAAAGTTAATGTAGAACCAAGAATTAGAACCTAGAAAGTGCTCTGATACCATATGATGAAAGCGAAAGCTGATCTAAGAACTTACTTCATGTATGGAGCATTTGTCTTGAAGAAGATGAAGAAATGAAATGGTTTTACATTACAATCGTGAAAACTATCATAGAGGTATATAAAGGTTGTCTAGGAAGTCTAACTAACTCTAAATCTAAACAATAAGCATATGACTTGTGGAAATTAAATTAATAAGCTGAGCTATCAACAAAATAATAAATAGAAAGCTAAACTAAACTAACTCAATTCATAGGTGGAATTGCAGGTGTGGTTCACATCGTGGTTGCTACTATGAAGAACATCTCATCTCGATTACGGATGTGGTTCATATTGTGGTTGGCACTGTGAAGAACATCTCATCTTGATTGTGGGTATGGACTTCCCTATGGTTGAGTCAATGGTCTTCATATACACTTCACTCAAATGAGTCAATAGGATATTTGAATTGAATCATTGATTATTGACATATGTTATTCTTAAATTATTTTGTCTTATTTCTTTCTTTCACTTTAATTTCCAAGACTATCCTTTTAAAAGTTTATTGAAATAATTAGAATCTATTTAACTTTGAATACGACAACATCGAGAATCACCCAAACCCTTTTCAATAAAAAATATCAATTAAAATCATCTTTGGAGTCTAATTATTGCTATGGAAATCAATAAAATGCACCCATGAACTCTATAATTAGTATAAGAGCAAAAGTACATGTATAGGAGTGGATTTCCTAATATTTTGTGGTAAAAGTAAAGATTTTTGCATGTAGTTTGTTAGAAATTGGATATATGGCTACTAAAGTTTTTGGTCTGATAATTAAGACCCCATGAGCAGGACTACCCTGCGCATGAGTAGGAGCTAGCTGCAATTGTCTCCACTTTGGAACCTTGGACGAACTTTCTATATGGACAAAATGTGAGATATATGTAACAAACCATAAAAGCTTTAGATATTTGTTTACACAGGAGGAATTAAATATGAGACAAAGAGGATTGTTGGAGTTGATCGAAGATGATGACCCAAAATTAATTATGGTACAGGAAAAGTTAGGGAAAAGTGACTGCATTAGTCATAAGCCAAAAAGAACTAACAAAGGAATTGGTGGAATTGAGGGTTTAAATTCACTAGGCGAAGTGCGGAGTTAGAGATATCCAATTTAATGTTGAAACTAAACTTGGTTAAGAAAATCAAGGAGGCTAAAAAATGACGGAGTAATGCAAAAGCTTAAGAAAGAAGTTCATAAAGTAAAATACTCAGACCATGTAATGGATAAGGAGGATGTGGTCAAAAGGAAAGGACATCTATATGTAACGAAGGATTGAAGAGTTGAGGAAGGAAATTTTGAGTAAGGTCATAACGTTGGCTACAGCATACACCCCGGAGGTGCCAAAATGCATTAAGATAAGAAAAGCCACCACCAGTGGAACAGTACGAAGGGGGAATATAGCCAAGTTTGTCATGGAATGTACGGCTTGCCTATGAGAGAAAATAAAACGCCAAAGGTCATGAGGAATACTAAGGCATTTGCCTATCCCTAAATGGAAATGGAATCAGACATCCATGGATTTCAAGAAAGGTTACCCCAAAGACTTTAAAGGGTTGCGCTACAGTATGGATGGCCATGGCTCGATTAATCAAGTCAACACTCTCCTTGCCAATTAACATCATATACCCTAAGGGCAAGCTAGCCAAATTCCACATTCGAGGAATAGTGTGGCTATAGGATGTACCCGCGAGGATTATACTAGATTGAGACCCAAAGTTCATAGGTCCTTAATAAGGTTACGAAAGAGTTTAGATACAAGATATATTTTAGCACCACCTATCGCCCCCAGACCGATGGATAGTCTGAGTAGATAATCTAAACTTTAGAAAGCATGTTGAGAGCAGGTATTTTAGGAGATTCAAGGGAAACTGAAATAATTACGTACCGCCAATTGAGACCACTTGCAATAATGGCTATCACCCGACCATTTTGGTACTACCCTATGAAGTCTCGTATGGACTGCTTTCTAGGACACCTCTGATTTAGGATGACATAGAGAAGCTAAATATTGGAGCAATCTTAACACAAAAGGGCGGTTAATAAAGCAGGGATGGCATAGTAAAAGAAGAAGGGAACTCAAGACGGGCGAAGGAGTTAGGCCAATTTAGAAAGATAAGTTCTCGAATATCAAGTTGAACTTGGGGAAAATCCCATTAAGGAGGTACGGAGAGTACGTGCAAGGAAAGTTAAGCTTGAGATACGTTGTACCTTTCGAGATACATTGGACCCTTGAGATGCTAAGAAGCATTGGAGATCTAGTGAATTGCCTGGCCCTGTACCCTAAAATCCATCAAGAACGTGCCATGTGTCATATGATTCAGTATAAAGGAAATATGTACCCGGCCTGGAAATAATCTTGGACTTGACATCGTTCAATCAAAAGAAACCCTACTCACGAGGAACATCCAGTGCTAGACATGGATGCGAGAACACAAGGGTTGCTTCACCAAGAGACTTAGTAAGTGAAAATATTATAGAAGAACCATGCAACTGAGGAGACAATTTAAGACACTAAAGAGGAAATTCGGAGTAAGTATTTCGAGTTGATCAAAAAGGGGATATGTAAGTTTTAGTTTTGTGGACAAAACTCTGTTTAAAGGGGATAGCTTGTAAATCCTCGTTTTCTTAGCAAATCTAAGTTCGATTTCAGCAAACTTAAAACCAGAAACTGAAACCCTAAAAGAATACCTCTGGACCAATCGGACTGGGAAACCTTATGTCTGGCAATGCCAAGAATGAAACCTCGGGATAATAGAAACGAGTTAACTCCAAAGTAAAACCTTAAATCAGAAAGTCAACCGGAACCCTAAGTCAACAAAACCTCAAGAAACCCTAGCAGTTTAGATTCAGTAATCTCGTGTTCTTAAATCAAGAAGTCGAAATGTGAGTGGAAAGTGTAGATTGGCTCGTATTAATATTAGAATGATTAACAATATCAGATGAGTGGATTTTCAACTAATTTTGAGCCCAACGAATACAAATCTTGAAAAGCATGTCCCGGAGCTCGGATATTAAATATATGACATTAGTATCGATAGATTCATAATTTCATAATATTTCTAAATATATTAGTTATATAATTTTTCGATTTGTAAAAGTTACAGTTATAACATTTTTATCGTATTTTCATTACCACCAGTAATTTAATTGTCTAATCAACTTTTTTCTTTTTTTCACACTATTCATCAAGTACAACCACCCATACCTTATTCTACATCCTTACAACCTATTCTTACAATTTTACATCACTTTCTTAAAAATTTACCTTTCCAATATATTTTAGTACTTAAAGTTACTTAATAAAATTAAATTTTATTACACAAAATAAAATCAAAACTCCCTCTCTCTTCCTCCACAAGAACCGGTGCCCCTTACCATCTCTCTCCAATTTGTTTGATTTTTTTTAAACAATTTATTTATACAAAACCCTAATTTATTTTCCTATATAATATCTCTTTCACATTTCATTTTTTACTTTTTTTATTTTCACAAAACAACTTTTGGAAGTCTCTTTTTCTCTCCTCTCTCCTCCCCTCTTGGTGACCCCCATGCGCCCCGCACCCCCCCCCACCGCACACACACACACTTTTGTTTTCTTCAAGTTTTCTTCTCCAAACACTAAATAGGTAATAGATCTTGACCTTACCACTACAAAAACATATAATGGCAAGGTCTACATGTGTGATTCCACCAAAATCCTCATGAGCTTTATACTAGGGATGTGGAAACAAAAAAACATGATATCCTTACCATCACAATGTGTAGATCTTGTAATTAAAGTTTATATACTAGTATTTTGCTATATAATGCTATATATTATTCTTATGGAAATTTTGTGCATACATCTTCATTGTCACTCTCATCTATACATTGTTATTATTGCATTTACATTCATAACATGAGTAGTAGAGTAGATTTATTTGTTTAGAGTAGTTAAAATAACATAGCCACATGTTTTACATGCATGAAAGACTTGCTACATGATAATCTTAGTGAAGGTGTTGATCAAAATTCAGGATCCATTTTGTTTCTATCAAAAAGTGATTTTTTAAATTCGGATCTTGAGAAAGAACTATTTAGAAAATCTATTTTTCCACTTCAAAATGAATAGTTATATGTAAAATGAAGGGCTTAGGTAATATGTATCATAAAGTAGAGATTTTTATAAGTTGATCATGGTTTTACTAATAGAAATTTTTAAAACAAGAAAATGATTACGAAGGTTAAGTTAGATCTATGATTCAGCTCCAACAAAGATATAGAAATTCGTAACTAGGATGAAATGCCAAAAAAGCACTTATTTTTCAATCCTAAAACAAGAGTTATATTAAAGAAATAGAAGCCTTATGGAGTAGGTTTGATTAGGACTCGATTTTAGAAAAATTAAATAAGTTCTTCACAAGAAATAATCTCAAAAACAATATTTCAAAATTCGGATCTAAAAATGATCTCCATTTAAACACCCATTTCCAAATGTCAAAATAAGTATTTTAATATGAAAATAGAAGCCTTAGGGTATAGATGTAATAAAGACTTGATTTTTATAAGAGTACATGAGTTTTATCAAAGTAGAAACTTAAAATAAAGGAAAAGTTTTTCAACTAAGATCAAACAATATTTTTCCTTTCCAAAAATTGTGTAAAATTTATCACTAGGCAAAACTCACCTTGAAACATCTATTTTCCAACCTTTAAATGAAGAAATTCATTAAGATAATGAAGGTATTAGGTATATAGGTTATCAAGGCCTTATCATAGTAAAAATATGTATGATTTTCAAAGAAATAAAGCTAGATTTTCTCAAACAAGTGTTCATGACATTGTTGCAAAGTAAAAGTTATTCCAAGAATTCTTTTTAACCAAAAATTATTAAGGAAATACATATAGATAGCTCATATCATATCATGCATGATAATAACATGTAGATAATGCATGCACATATAATATACTTGGTTGAAATAATGCGAATTTCACAAAACAATTTCGAAATTGCAAATTCTAATTATTGATCAGACTGGTCCTAATATTTCGAGACCTAAATATTTTAAAAATTTAGTAATAAATATATAAATAGATAGATCTTTCGAAGTAGATAGAAATCGATAGCTTATTTGCAAAATTTTGACTTAAAATGGCCAAGTTATGATCATTTTAAATTGGAATTTCCAATTATCACATAAATTACGAATTTAAAGAGTTTTATTTGAAAATTTTGGAAGTAGTTATGGTATGAAATACTCATGGGGTATTTCTTTCGTATAGGTGATTTTGGAATAGGGGAAAATTTCGTGTTTCTGGATCACTACCATTAGAAACCGGGGACCATGGCTGAGTGAGTTCACTATCTTTAATTATATACTTATGGATGTGCTTGTAATGATAGTGGCATTAGATTTAGGGCAAGATAAAATTGGAATATGCATGTGAATTCTAATTGATTGAATCGATGATAAGAATATCATAATGGATGTTGTAAATATTTGTATGAGTCGGTACAGAATTGAAGTGTCTGCAATATCTATGATCGACCATAAATTATTAATTAATATGCTATGATCTTATAATCAAATTGACCATGCATACCATATGTGAGTCACATTGCAAAGGTTATTATACCTTTGTGGGAAGAAGGCATAATAGCTAGGCAACGAGGGGCTTATAAACTCGAATGTTAGCGTAATAGCTGGAATTGAAATGGTAGTGGTGTAGGCACTTGTATCAACTACAAATTGTGTATGGGTGCGCACCTGTATCAACCACAATCTAAATGAGAAAAATTGAAATCTATTGTCGTATGGGCCTAAAACACTTAACCCGAATGGAGGGTGTAAATCCATTCAACATAAGACTTTCAAAAAGTCTTATGTATTATATGCTTTTGTGCTTGTTCATTTCATATGGTTGTTAATATAACTTGCCTAATATATATTATTTATTGAGTATTTAATTTTGGAAGTGAAACTTACTAAGCTAGCTTAGCTTATATCCTCACGGTTTCTTTCTACTGCAATTCTCGTACATATGGTTACATCCCCGAACTTGGCCAAATCAGATAATGCAAAACTAGGAGTTATCTCCTTAGAAGTTTACAATTGGTTTTGTATAGTCTTTAGTAGTAAACCTAAAACGATTGAGTTTTACCTAATAGATAATACCTAGACTCATGTATAGCGGAGGAATACCCCTTAATACTTTATAACTGATCCTGAGATATATGTGGTTACCAACGGTAAAAATAAAGATAGATGAATAGTAATGAATAGTAGAGAAGTACAATGAATAGTAGACAAGACTAATAAGTACCGGTAGTAAAGAAAATACGTGTATAATTACGATATCTATAATTTTAGTTACCAAAAAATTATGAAACTGATATTTTTGGATTTCTTATATTTTTATGAGTCTAACAGTATTAATGAAATATTTTTACTTTCCAATATACCAAGGCATAGTTTTCAATAACTGGTCCTGTTCGGATCCAAAAGATACTAGAAATTTACGAATATGATATTTTTCGGCTTTCCTATATTATTACGAACTATTATAGATTATTAACTCAATTCCGTTGTCTAGGGTTTGAGAGCGTGGGATTTTCGGATCTAAACTCTAGGGTTTTAGCATAGGTTTTTGTTGACTTAGTGTTTCTGGTTGACTTCCAGTTCTATGGTTTGAACTTAAGAACTGTTGAAAAAAAATCTAGGGTTTACATTAGGGCTCTATTAGCAACATAGTTACTTAAGCATACTTAATTATTACTAGCAACATTAATACACACAACACATCACCATAAGCTTCATATTTCATTTCATCAAACATCTAAAGTATATATGTTTATTTGCATATCTAGTTTAACATACGTACTAACATATCGTTAATTTGTCAAAAACATTAAAAATTCGACTTCTATTTAGCATCAACATCAACTAAAACTCATATTTTTAACAAAACATGAAGGAATCCAACTTCACTTACTTATATGACTGCCACTATCAACAAGCTTCACTTTTCTACTTTCTTGGCTTAATTTCCTACTTCTACTTGTTCTGTATGTTAATTCTTTTTTCTTTTTTAGGAACTTGTGTGATAAGGCTTAGAAGAGATTTTGAGGAAAATGATGGAAAGAGAGAGAGAGAGAGAGACAGAGATGATCTTTGGGTTTGTTTTTGGTTTGATATTTTGATCTTTTTCGCTTTGATGATTATCCCAAATTGCTGCCCTTGACTTTTAAGGCATGTGGAAGAATTTAGAGGGAGCTTAAAATCATGGGCTTAGGTTGTGTGGGGGGGCTTTGGCTTTGGTTTTATTTAATAATTGTGGGCTTTAGTTAATTTGTAAAGATGGGCTTGGAATTTCAACAAAATTTGCAGTAAAAGGCTTTCCAAATTTTACAAAAACAAACATCCTATTATTATGCTATTCAATTTAGTAGGTTTCACCACAAATACAAAATTATACCAACACACATACAAGTAAATTTTTAACACATTGAAATTCTAACAATTTATCATACCAACAATTAAAATTCCTAAAACTTAAATTATCACAATTAATTCATAAATCAACAAACAACCTTATATGCTAATTAATTTAGTATATTTAATTTTAGGTTATTTCATCTAATATATAAGAAGGTAGGAATAAAGAACATCTAGATTGTTGTAACCTAAAAAATATGGAGAAGAGTAAACCTTTGACTAATATAGAGGTATGTTTCTAGGTTTAGGATGAGGCTTTGAATTTATTAAAATAGCTCATCAATTACACATTCCATGATATGGATCTTGCACTTAAAGCCAAAGAATGCAACCTTCGAGAAAGGCATGAAGCTTTGACAAGCAAGGCCTTGATCAAGGCAATGTGAAATTTTTCATTGTTGCAAAAATCACGTCCATGATCAAGTTAATGATAGGCCCCTCTCACGCCCATGAGAAAGGCATGCGAAGCCATTTTCTCATTGACGCAAAGATCATAACCACAATCATCTGTAATCAAGGGCCTATTTTAGGTCAAGACAATAATGGTCACCAACATGACCATGATCAAAGGCTTGTGTAGTGTTGTGTTTAACATTGTGAGTTTCATGGCTCGTGACACAGCCGTAGTTGTACCTATCAAGTTTATGAATTTATATAATGTTCAATTTCAAAAGGTTGCAACTTTTGATAAAAAAATTTCAAGAGTTTTATGTGTTTAAGTTACTACCACTCATGATAATGATTTAGAATAATTAATAACTGATCATGATGAAATCTAAAGGATGCAACCCATATCTAAGCAATATAACTCTTGTGAAAAGTCATGATCTTTGGAATATCAACTCATGATATAAATTATGTTGCATTTGAAAGTAAAAGCTCTACTGATTACAATTGAATCCTTCTCTTTTCCATTTCTTTCTTCTTAAAACAAGAATTATCCACATACATTTCAAAATATTTCAAGTGTGTTTTGATACTTGAATATTTGCTATTCAAATATCAAGACTTAGTCGTTTCTTGGAGGAATTCCACTTTAAATTTCTCATGGAAAACTTTGTGTAGGAGCATAAATTCTCTAAGAAACGCAAATTTATTTGTGTCTCTCAGTCACTTTACTTTGTGTTCCATTTCATTAAGTCAATTGCTACTTTAAAAAAAAACTAATAATCTTAGAGAATTTATCATGGATAGTGAAACAGATGCTATTCTTAAAGTTTTGAATCAAGACTTAGTCAAAAATAGATTGATTTGATTTTATGGAATAAGTTTCAACCGTTAAAATGATAAGATGCTCTTTTTGTTGTTCGTGCTAAACATAGCCTATGTGCTTGATCTAAACATACGACCTATCCAAGATCTAAAGGAAGATGTAAGTTTAGAGAGAGAGCAAAAAAGAAAAGAAAATTTGGAGGAGGCAAAGAAGAAAATGGTGGATGATGAATTTGCATATAGAGGTCATATTCTTAATACATTGTTAGGCATCTTATATAACCTTTATACAACAATCAAGTCTCCAGCAAGAACTTAGAAGGTATTAGAAGAAAAGTATAACACCAAAAGATAAGGTGCACATAAATTTCTCGTGTTGAAGTATTTTGAGTTTAGTATGATTGACAACATCCCTATATTGGATCAAGTTCATGAATTACAAGTACTTGTCAATTGGCTATGTGACTTGCATGTGGTTATTCCTAAGTCTCTTCAAGTGAATGATTATAGGGAAAAACTACTTCACATAACAGAAGATTTCACCATTGAGAAAATTCTCAAGCATAAATGCAAGAGGAAGGGACTCGAAAGCATATGCTGCAAATTTTGAAAATAGTTCTAAAATGAACTATGTGAATGATTAAGAAAATAAGAATCCCAACAAGAAAAGGAAGGTTAGTGAACCAAATGAAAAGAAGAAGGTTTGTAAATGCTACAATTGCAACAAGAAAGGGCATTATGCTAAAGAATGTCAATTCCCAATAAAAGCCAAGAAAGAAGCTACATCACTTGTTGCAAATTTAGTAGAAGATCATGATTTTGTTGCCATGGTTACCAGTAAATTCAAAGCCTTACATGTTGGTATGATCACTAAGTTAAACATGGCTACAACAATCAAATATAGGGAATGGTGACTTCATTTAGAAGCAACGGTTCATGTATACAACAAACAAAATCAATTCAAAGATTTCAAAATTGTGGAAGAACGTAAAGTTCTAATGGGAAATGACAACTCAGCAAGTGTACAAGGAATTGAAAGTGTTGATCTCTATCTTACATCTAAAAAGAAATTGAGTTTAGTGAATGTTTTTTATGTGCTGGATATGAAAAAGAGTCTAGTCTTTGTAGGTTTTCTATGTAAAAAGGAATTAACAATTGTTATAGAGTGAAACAAGTTTGTAATCATGAAAGAGGATGTATATGTAAGGAAGGGACATGATAGGGACAATTTACCATACTTATTAAAGTTTGGTTATGGATGAGTATGCTTTAATTCATACTTAATTTAAGAGAACTAGTATTTAATTAGAAAATGTATTCATTTCAGGTTCAAAAAGGAGAAACACCAACATTTGAATTGAATTGAGCAACGATTGAAGTGGAGAAAATAGTCCAGGCATGGTCATGCTCATTATGAAGCCAGTGATCATCTTGGATTTTTACTGAAGAAGCAATAACGAGCATGACAATGGAAAAAAGAGAGAAATTTGACCATAGAGAAGCTCATGGGCCTCGATAGGCCATGACATAGATGGTGATCTTCTTGGATCTTGCAATCACACCTGAAACAACCATTATTTGTTAAAGATAAGAGGACCACAGTGGAGATAATGACCTGTATCACAGCTGTTACCAAGGTAGTGATCTCCACTAACCTTTTATAAGAGCATGATATGGTCGTTATTTAAAAGGGAATCGATGAACATCATGGGCGCAATCATCAGAGGACCAATCTATAAAAGTACATGAAGATCCAAATACTGTCGTTATCAGTTGAAGATTTGTGATCCAAGGATATCACAACATTCATCATGGCTATGATCTACCTTAAATAATTGTTTACGAGAAGATAACGGGCCGTGTAACTATAGTGATGACAGTTATTTGTGGGACATTTTCACATCTATTCAGATCTAAACACCTTTTTGAAGAGGGATGAAGGCCAATTGTCATATATCCTCACCCATTAGATGTACTTAATGGAGGGTACATACAAATACTCATGTGAAACATTATAAAAAAAGAATTATCATTGGGAGACCACTTTTGATCATTGAACATCTATTATCTTTGTAACCTTAGATAAGCTCTTGTGGATATACGAGAGTGTATTGTAATACTGTACTGAAGGATTATTGTATCAACATCCTCAAGTGAATAATTTATGAAGGGTTATTTTCATGTCCTTTTCTCTTAAGTTTTACCTTCATTGTATTATGTTATTTCTTTGCGTCATGCATGAGTAGTAGTTAGGGCTTGTGAAGCTATGTTTAACATGTATATGTATGAACTAAACACTAATTGTTGTTGAATTCACTACTCTCTATAGTGTGTTAAGGCAATTTCCATTTCTAGGTAGTGCATGACTTAGGATTAGATTAGATTTCCACAAGAATTGATTGAGAAATCTACTTATGGGATAGATCTACACTTTAGAGAGAGGTTGCTCATGATTCTTAGAGATAGGCTGATGAAATCTTCTACATGTAACTGGATATTACCTTGGGATCATTTTCTTAATGCAATCTGAGTTAGCTATTAACTAGGAAGAGCTTCCTATTCAACAAAACTAGGATTTGGATTCAATAGACTTGAGAGAGATATTGATTTACTTGATGGAATCCTGTAGTTAGGAAAGGCACAACAAGTAATGACGTTGTAGTACATGTTAATTCATTTGTGAAGCAAGTCTGATGTGTTGTTGATTGTTAGAGTAATTTTAATTCATTAATTACCTTGGTGAACCTAGCTATAGTTAGTTGATCAATTATAATTGTTTAATTGAATTTAATTTGCTAGATAATAATCAATAAGGTGAGTAATAGTATTTATTGAGGACCTCAAGAAATACGACTCTATAATTTGTTCCCATATTACATTTGATAGTTATACTTGCCTAGCACTGACCGATCCATGGGAACAAATTATAGGACTTAATTAATAAAACTCGATAAAAAATAAGTGCACTAAGGTTTTGACACTATTGCTAGGGATATTCATTGGACAATATTAGGAAAAACTGATTATTATTATTATTTTAGTTTTTTTTGTAGTTATTATTTTTATTTTTACTAAACTTTGATTTGTTCTTTGATTGTAGGTTTATGACTCGGGGTCATGTAAATAAGGTAGTCAAGTACGATTCAAAGCCTGAGAGAACACTTCATCAGAATCTGCAAAAGATCAAGAAAATTCTAAAGAAATCACCTATCCAAGAGAGAGAAGCTATGATTACAAGAATTGAAAATGTGAACCCAAGAGGGGTAGATGAGATTGAGGATTCTAGAATAGTATATGAAAGGGTACCACAAGCGAACAAGGATAATCCAGCTAAAGTTTATGGGAATAATGTGTAAGGTGCTGGAGCCAATCAACTTATGACTTTTAGAACTATTATGAATTACTACCAACCAAACTTGGACGGTGCAAGTACAAGCATAGCATGCCCCAAAGTGGCTACTAACAACTTCAAGATAAAGGCGAACGTAATTTAGATGGTTTAACAATACGTTCAGTTTGATGGTTTCAAGATGAAGATCTTAACGCACATCTCTAACAATTTTTAGAGATATGTGACACCTTCAAAATCAATGGGGCCTCATACAATGGAATCCACCTGTGTTTGTTCCCTTTCTCATTGAGGAACAATGCAAAGAAGCAGTTAAATGGATTATCTTGACATTCCATCACCACTTGGCAGCAAATGACAAAACAATTCATGAGAAAGTATTTCTCGCCATTAAAGATTGCAAAGTTGAGGGCCAATATTTCTTCATTTAGCAAGATGGATTTAGAGAATTTATATGAGTCTTGGGATAGATAGAAGGAATTGTTGAGGAGATTCCCTCATCATGGACTCCCCAAATGGCATCAAGTTTAGACCTTCTACAATGGTCTAAACTACTCTACCAAGTAGTTAATTGATGTAGCTACTAGGGGGAGCCTCAATCACAAATCGCCTAAACAGTGTATCCAGTTGTTTGAAGACATGGCTAACAATCACTATTAGTGGTCATCCTCACGTTCAAGAGAGAAGAAACCAGCAAGGATGTATGAAGTAGATGGGTCAACATCGTTGGTAGCAAAGGTTGAGGCATTATTTAAGAAGTTAGACTGTTTGGTCATGTCACAAGGAAAACAACTAGCTAGTACGGATGTTGTCAATATGGGAAGTCAAGAGTTTGATTAGTTGGAGGTAGTTGATTATATGGGAATTTCAAACCGACCTTGTAATGATCCGTATAGTAACATATACAACCCGGTTGGAGAAATCATCCTAATTTCAGATGGAGTAACCCAATTAGTCAAACTTCAAATGTTTAAACCCTTGGATTCCAGAAACCTCCACTCCTCAAAATAAACCAGCATTAATAGAAGAAATCCTTGCTCAATTCATTAAAGTGTTGGACACACATCAACAGACAACTGAAGTAACTCTTAGGGACTAAGGCGCATCTATTCAGAACTTGGAAAACCAATTTGGTCAGATCGCCAAAATGCTTTTAGAGAGAACTCCAAAGTCTTTGCCAGGTAACACTAAACCAAATTCCAAGGAGCAAGTAAAGGCTGTGACACTAAGGAGTGGAAAGGAATTACATATTTAGAAAGTAACTCCCGAGAAAGTAAATGAAAATGAGAAAAATGCAGAAATTGAGATTAAATGTCAGATGAGGCAGATGGAAGACTCAGTTGGAAAAAATTTTGAATTCACCCATAAAGTAATACAAGCCTCTAATATCCTATCCAGCAAGGTTAAAGAAGACAAGGGATGATGAGCATTATGGCAAGTTTTTGGAGTTATTCAAGCAACTTCATATCAACCTATCTTTGGTAGAAGCACTATCTCAGATGCCCCGGTATGCAAAGTTCCTCAAGGAACTACACTCAAACAAGAGAAAGTTAGAAGAACTCTCAACAGTTACACTTGGTGGAGAATGCTCAACTGTCATGCTTAATACGTTACCACATAAGATGAAGGACCTGGGTACTTTCACTATCCCATGTTTGATTGGTGACTTACCTATAGAAAAAGCACTTGCAGACCTAAGGGCAAGTATAAATCTCATACCCTACAAAATGTTTAAGAAACTGAACTTAAGGGAATCGAAGCCCATTCGCATGAGTTTGCAGTTAGTAGATAAGCCCATGAGATTCCCCGAGGGGGTAGTGGAAGATGTGCTAGTCAAAGTTTAGGACTTCATTTTTCCAGCGGATTTTGTCATTCTAAACATGGATGAAGATGTAGATGTGCCACTGATTTTGTAAAGACCATTCTTAGCTACTGCAAGGGTAGTGATTGATGTCAAGGATGGAAAACTGGTACCTAAAGTTAGTAGAGATGAGATAATTATCCAAATGTAGGATATTTTCAAGCAAACTATAGCTAATGATGATACATGCTTTAATATTGACTCACTTGATTTGAGTATTTATGATTTTATGCAAGAATTGTTAAGCAAGGATGCTCTAGAGTTGAGCTCGGTTCAAGAAACTCCAGCAGAATTTTCAATTAAGGAAGTGAGTGAGATAAGGGCACAGTCAAAAGTGCAGCCAAAGTTAAGAAATGAAACAACAATTGAGGAGATTGTAAGGGGTGATATAGCGAGGTCAAAACCATCCGTGGAAGAGCCACCAAAAATAGAGTTAAAGCAGTTGCCAAATTATCTAGAGTATGCATTTCTAAATAAGAATTCCAAGCTTTCGGTCATCATCTCATCAAAGCTTGAGGAGGGTCAGAAAGAATAGTTATTGACGATCCTTAAGCAACATAAAAGTGCTTTAACGTGAAAGATTTCGAATATCAAGGAGATTAGCCCCTCATTTTGCACCCACAAGATCTTAATGAAAGACAGATAAAAGTCCATTATGCAACCACAGTAAAGGTTGAACCCGAATATGAAGGAAGTGCTTAAGAAGGAAGTAGTTAAGCTCTTAGACGCATGAATCATAGACCTTATATCCAATAATTCATTGGTGAGTCCGATGCAAGTGGTTCCTAAGGAAAGTGGGATGACTATGGTACCGAATGAAAGGAATGAACTAATCCCAATGCTCATGGTGACTGGATGGAGAGTATGCATCGATTACAAGAAACTGAATGATGCCACTCGGAAGGATCATTTCCGTTGCCATTCATAGATTAGGTGTTGGAAAGACTGGCAGGACATGCTTATTATTATTTCTTAGATGTCATGTCAGGATACTTTCAGATCCCCATACCACTAAAGATCAAGAGAAAACCACCTTCACTTGTCTTTACGATACCTTCGCATATCGGAGGATGCCATTTGGTTTATGCAATGCCTCTATAACTTTTCACCATTACATGATGGCAATTCTCAAGGACTTAATAGAGGATTTAATGTAGGTCTTCATGGATAAGTTTTCAGTGTTTATGGATTCATTCAATGATTGCTTGAAAAATTTGAAGAAAGTACTCCAAAGATGTGAGGATACAAACCTCGTATTGAATTAGGAGAAGTGTCACTTCATGGTATAGTAGGGAGTTGTGTTAGGACACAAGATATCGATCAAGGGGATTAAGGTAGATATAGCTAAGGTAGAGTTATTGAAAAATTACCATCACCATCATCGGCCAAGGCCATAAGAAGTTTCTTAGGGCATGTAGGCTTTTATCGGAGATTCATTAAGGATTTCTCCAAGATAGCTAGGTCACTGACCAAATTATTAGAGAAGGACACATCATTTGACTTTAATGAGAGCTGCTTGGAAGCTTTCAATTTATTAAAGGGAAAACTAACAAATGCTCCAATAATGGTGGTACTGGATTAGAACCTACCCTTGGAGCTATTGTATGATGTCAGCGACCCAATAATAGGACTATGCTTAGATAGAGACGGGAAAAGAATTTCCAGCCTATCCACTACTCCAACAAAACCCTCACAGCTACTCAAGAAAACTACAATACTATGGAGAAGGAGCTGTTGGCAGTAGTGTTTGCTTTTGACAAATTCAGATCCTACTTGATATTGTCAAAAGTTGTTGTCTACACAGAGCATTCAACATTGAACTATCTATTGCCCAAACTTGATGTGAAGCTGAGATTGATCAAATGGATTATGCTCCTCCAAGAGTTTGATTTGGAAATTAAGGACAAGAAAGGGGCAAAAAACCTAGTTGTTGATCACCTGTCAAGGTTGGATAATCCTTATTTGGTTTAGTTGCATGAAGAAGACATTAATGAGAAATTTCTGAAGGAGAGTCTGTTTTCGGTATATGTGGTAAAGGACCATGACATTCCTTAGTTTGTTGATATAGCAAACTATTTAGTAGGGAAGGTCCTACCACAAGACATGGACTATTACAAGAGGAAGAAGTTCTTTTTAGAGCTTAAGTATTACTTTTAGGAAAACCCATTTCCATTCAGGGTTTGTGCTGACCAAGTTATAAGGTAATCCATATCTTACAAAGAAGGACAAGAAATTTTGTTCCATTATCATAGTAGGCCAATTAGTGGCCACTACAGTGTAAATAAGACTGCTAAAAAAATTTTAGAAGCAGGTTTTTACTGGCTAAGTATTTTTAAACATTCTCACTCACTTGTTTTGTCTTGTGATAGGTGTTAGTGAATGGGAAACATCTCAAAGATGGATGAAATGCCACAAAGATATATCCTCGAGTGTGAAGCGTTCGATTTGTGGGGAATTGATTTCATGGGTCCATTTCCTAGCTCATTTAGAAATAAATTTATATTGGTGGCTATAGATTATGTGAGCAAGTGGGTGGAAGCTCAAGCGTTAACAACAAATGATGCACGGGTTGTGTCAAGATTCTTAAGGAAATTGTTATCTAGGTTTGGTGCACCTTGAGCACTCATAAGTGACAGAGGAACCCACTTTTGTAATGCCCAGATAAAGAAGGTGTTGAGAAAATATGGAGTTCATAATAGATTGGCCACCCCCTACCACCTATAAACCAGTGGTTAGGTTGAATTCTCAAAAAAGGAAATAAAATGGATATTAGAGAAAACAATGGCCAATAATAGGAAAGATTGGAGTGAGAAATTGGATGATGCACCATGGGCATATAGGACCACCTACAAGACACCATTAGGACTACACCATATAGACTAGTATACGATAAGGCGTATCACTTGCCAATAGAGATAGAACACAAAGCATACTAGGCTATCAAAGCTACAAATCTTGGTAGCGGCAGGAAGAAATAAGCATATCCAATTAAATGAGTTGGATAAGTAGAGGCAAGTAGCTTATGAAAACAATAAGATGTACAAGGAGAGAGCTAAACAATTGCATGATGCTAGAATCCACCGTCTAAAGCAATTATGTAAGCCCTTAGATTTTTCTGATAGTTTTATTAATCTTCAGTGACCAGAAATCGAATAAAAACCTTAATATCTATCCTAGTCAAAACAATGTGTTTAAATCCAGTAATCCAACATTCTTAACCTTAGAACAATAAAATTAAAATAATCATAGATTATAGTCCGTAATGATATAGCAAAACACAAAAAGATCGTATTCGCTAAAATTAAGTTCGTTTCGTACTTGAATGAGATAAATTTTAAAAATTAGAGTTTGGACACACAGAACGGTAAAAATATTATGATAACACTGTTAAACTCGTAATAATATGAGGATTTATAATATAACATTTTTAGAATTTTTCAATATCTAAAAATATCAAATATAGCCTTTTGTGCGTATTTTTATTACTATTGGTACTTTAATTGTCTTGTTTACTATTAATTACTATTTATCTATCTCTATTTTTCCTTACAACTTATATACCTATTTTCTTACAATTTTCATTTTCAATACAACTTCACATCATACTTTTTACTAACAAAAATACAAAAAATAAATATTTTTCTCCCCTTCTACAAGAAGTAGCGCCTACCACTCCCTCCTCTACTCTCCATTTATTTTAATTTTTATTTAATTAATTAACACAAATTATCCTCCATTTTTTCCCATAAATACCACCCCTTCCTTCTATTTCTTTCATACATTTCTTACACTACTAATAGTATCTCAAATTCTCTCCAAAAGTTCTCTCAATTTTCTTCTTCTATAGGTAATAATCTTCTAAGCTTTTTTTTTTATGTTCATTAGCTTAGTATGAACATAGTGTTTGCTTTCTAAACACATGGAGATTAGGAAAGCAACAATATGTTCATACTTTGTTTTTGTTCATACCTAAACTCTATGATATGATATTGTTAGTAGATAAATCTTTATGTTCATGTAACTTAGCATGAACATAGTGTGTATTTTCTACAAATCCATGGAGGTTAAGAAAGTAACATTATGTTTATTTTTTGTTCATTGTTCATACATTATGTTTTATTATTATGCTCATATTATTGTTATTGCTCTTATTATTATGATTTTTCCTTTCTTTTCTTTTTTTTCTTTGGGACTAGTCTATTCTTAGTCCCAAGAAGTCTTGATGAAGTTATGGCTCCCAATACTTGACCAGAAAGCCTTGATGAAGCTAAAACTCCAAATACTTGACATTATTATAATCTTATTTGTTTCTTATATTCTTTATTATCTTATTTTATGATATTCTTATCTTTTTATAACTACATAATCATATTCGTGCATAGCTAATGTCTGTTGTCCAAAATGAAAAAGAGATTATTTCTTTAAATAAGACTAGACTCTTGAAAACTTGTCACTTAACAAATATTTTTCATCAAGACTTAGAAGGTTGTTTTTAACAAATCCTTTTCAAAAAATTATATAAGCTCATCATGACATTTTAAAATATTGATAAAGAAATTTTTTTCAAAAGTTGGTAACATGGAAATCTTAACTTGATACTATGCTAAATTTTTTTTTTCCTTTTTACCAACTTCCTAATAAAAACTAAGAACCAAATAAGTTTTCAAGCTAAGGTAAAAATCAATTTACAAGTTTTAAGAAACCCACTTAGAGAAATAAAAACTTGTCAATAACCTAAGACAGTATAATTTTAAAGAGTAAACTCATTTTTAAATAATAAAAGAATATAGATATAATAAGGAAATATACCATAAAAAACAATAGGTACTATTAACAAAACTCTATTTTTCCATTCCTAGAAATAAAATAGGTAGATAACTTAAAGAGACACCCAAATTTATTTCAACTCACTTTTGATAAACTAAAGAATAAAAATATAGAACACTAAATTATGATAACCCAAGGATTTATAAGTTTTACTCCAACCACACAAAGAAAAGTTTAACAACAAATCCAAATTTTTAAACCATAGAAAAAGTTGTTTTATGGAAAATAATTAAATTAGACAACACCTATAGCATCATGCATAAATTATGTGTCTATTTATGTATCAAAGGAATTTTTCCAACCATATACATATTTAAATTTTGCTTAACAAGTTTTGAGTGAAGAAAGGATCAGAAAATTTTGTTTTTAAAGGCTAGAATTTTCGTAGTAGAAGTGTGCCCCTTTGTTCCAAGACCCAAATGACTTCTTAAATTGAAAATAACCTTAGAAATGGATAGATCTGTTTGAGTAGGTAGAAAACGATATATAATATGCGAAATTCCGAATTAAATGAGCAAGTTATGGCCATTTTAAGTTGAAATTTCCATAAATCTGATTTCTACCGCAATTAAAAGATAGATTTAGAAACTTTAAGTAGAAATTTTATAAAAGACTCATTTTGGGTATTTCATCTTGTTTAGGTGAAGGAGGAATCGATATCGCTTTCTCGAAGAACTATTTCGATTAGGAGCGATCACCATAGAGTGAGTTAATCCCTTACCAATTACATTTCCTTGAATGTATTTGTAAGTAGTGGCACTAGAGATTAAGGAAAGATAAAAGAATGAAATGTTGTATGAATTAGATGCATGTTGAATGATTGATGAATAAAAAGATAAGCATATCGAAAGAAGATTCGATAAATAATTTATGTTCTCTTGCAATGTGATCTGACTAGAATGTGTGTGTATATAAATTCAGATACTACCAGCAAGTGTACTGGGTCTTGATCAAGTAATATAGAATGAGTAGAGTATCGTTCCCACAGAGACTAAATTAACTACTAGATTGATATTAGTTTATACTAATATTTAAGCAATCAAAATATATCAATTAACTATAACTAGTTAATTTTATCTACTATGAATGCAAATGAGAATGTGAGAAGTTAATATAAGATGAATGTGGGAAGAATAGAATACATTCTAATCTTTACTAATCATGCTGAATTTATATTATCTGAATAATTAGGATTATGGATATTTGTAAGAAATTGTAAAGACCTAAAACTATCAAGTTTTAGTGTACCATAAAATAATCTATTAGCTTCCGCTATACAAATTATCAATGGAATCTAATTCACAATTATAAATTTTCCAATTCTATAATTGTCTAATATCCTAGATTAACTTCTCCTAATTCCTTAGTAAGAAATTAAAATAAAATATTGCATGAAGTACATGGAACAATTTCTAAATTAATATTAACTTAATTGTTTCCACAATTGTTGTTTAATTTCAATTCATGAATTCCTATGAATCCTAATTCTTTTTCCAAATCATCAGTATTCTTATCAATTCAATTTCAGTCAGAAATAAAATAGATAATTAGGATTCAATACAAATATTCCATAATTCTAACAATCCTATAATATAAATTCAAGAATCATTTTAGCAAAAATTAGGATTTCATCACTTCCCACAAAGAAACGTTTAGCTACTCATGCATGTTGATTCAATAATCAAATAAGAATATGTAATTGATAACATTATGAACAAATAATTCAGATAAATGAATTGCATAAGAAAGAGATTGGATATCACCAATTCAAATATCGCAATCTTCAATTACAATTCTTGAAAGCTCAAATTCTCTCACAAATCTCTATGATATGCTAAGACTATTTTGTATACTGAAGTATTCTACTTTGCTTCTGCTTATTTTTTGAATGTTAGAGGGGGGAGAACCCCTATTTATAGGAAAAATTTTGTGCAAAGCATTAATGGAAATTTGCAGTTTCACTTCGTATGCCGACAGTTATGGATCCTGCGCCGGCGGCTTACAGATGGCGTAAATCCATTTTCTTCTTGGCGCAGGCAGTGCATTGGCAGCTTTCAACTTCGGTTACAAGGGTAGGCCACTTCTACGCTGGCGGCTTAGATATAGATCTAGCCGGCGTATATGATAAAAAAAATAATGGTTGGGCTGATTTATAACGAAAGCTGTCTCAAAGCCGGCGGCTTTGATACCAGCTTAGACACTCCAGCATATTTGGTCTCTTCAATTGCCTTCAAGCATGTTTTGTCTTCATGTCGCTTCAGATCTGTGGTCTACACTACCTCAATGCCGGCAGCTTAGTAGCCGGCGTAGGTTGTAACTCCTTTTACGCTGGTGATTTTTCAACTCTGAGCTGCCGGCTTTTCGTGTACACTGGCCTCTTCATCTTCTACGTCGGCAGCTTTGAGGTGGCGTAAAGTTGGTTGAGTCAATATCTTGCAAAGCTGGCAGTGTAAGCAACAGCCTTTGGTAAGTGCATCATGTAAGCAGTCTAAACACCGGCGGCTTTGAAGTCTGAAATGCCATCGTATCTTTGAATTTTTCCATTTTTTACTCCAAAGTTTCTTGTTTTGATTTCTTTATCCAAATTAGACCTGAAACATGAATTTTAATCAAAACAAATATCCATTCTAGCTCTTTTGAACATCAACAAGTTGTATAAAATATGATCTTATCACAATGGTATGATAAATATTGTTTTGGTTACCCTTAACTTGAAATCAACAATAATTGGATGAACCAATATTAAAAATGATTCATGCATGACATAATAAGAGTCACATTTATTGTAAACCCCGGTTTTTCTAGCAGTTAAGATGACTCGAGAACCAGAAACCAAAACCCTAAACCAGAATAGCTTAAGATGGGAGGGAGACCTAAGAACCCTGAATCCGGCTTTTCCTCGGTTTCCAATTAAGAAACTTTTATAAGGAAATTTAATCATGAATATAGTTCTTGAATATATTTCAGACCAAGAAAAGATAAGATTTTGAGAAAGTTTCAATTTCGGGCCTTCCTGAGACCCGTTACAGAAAAGCATGCCCCGGAACTTGAATTTCGAAAAATTACTTGTGAATACTCATTTGAATCGAAATTAAATAAGGATTTCAAAAATATGAATTTCATAATTTTTCGGTTTATGAAAAATACAGTTATAGCTTTTTTATTCGTATTTTTCTTACTACCGGTAATTAAGTTGTCTTGATTACTATTCATTACTATTCACAAGTACAACCTACTACACTCACAAACCATACCCTACTCTTACATCCTTACAAACACTCCATTACATTTTCTTTTTCAAGAATTATTTTTCTCTAAATAATTATTACCATTTATGACTTCTAATACACAAAACTATCAAAACAATTAAATAAAAATCAAACCCTCCCACTCTCCTATACAAGCCGGCGTGATCCTCCCAATTTAGCTCCATTGTGCAATTTTTTTTAATTATTTTTATCTCATTTAATCTAATTTCACTTAATATATAAAACCACTTTTTCTCTCTCTCTCTTCATTCTTCTCATTTCAAAATTTTCTAAAGGTGAAAAGCTCCCTTTCTCTCCCTTCCCCACTCCATTTTGCCGTGAGCCCCACACACACACACACACAACTTTTCTTCTTCCTTTTGTCTTCTATTTTAACCTTAGATAAAAGAACCTTACTTCTTTTACCTTTAGATCCTTGTAATGGCAAGGATATTCTTGTGTATTTTCATTTAAAGATCTCCATGAGCTCTTGCTAGGGACAAGAAAATACTAATACAAGAGTACCAAACCATCACAAGAGTAGATCTAGCATTTAAACAAGCTTTCATGCCATGAGCTTCATGATCATCCATCTAAAAGTTGTTTTGAATAGAAGACCTTTCATAAAAATTTAGTTTTTATGTTTTCAAAACCTGTTTAAGCATTTAAGATGGTAGATCTATCATTTTACCATCCATATTCATGTAGGCATTTAAGACCCCATCTCTATTTTGAGTTTTTGTGCACTAATAGTCATCAAGACCTTTGTCTTGAGTATATAAGCTTGCTAGTATATAGATCTCTAGGTAGATGAGTCAAGGAAACCAAAAAGGAAAACTCTTTTCAAGAAATGAAATAGGGTAAATTAGGATGACATGGAAAACCTAGCTTAAAAACCCTTTTATCAACTTCAAAACATGTATTTTACAAGAAAAATGAAGACTATAGGTGATAGATGATGTTTGATGATAATTTTCATGAGTTTAAATGAGTTTTTACAGAGGAAAATATTTAAAACAAGAGATAAAGTCAAATAGAAATTTTGAGTTGAAAGTTCTTGTAAGGAAAATTCGTAATACTCAATAGATGGTTAGAAAAAACTAGTTTTCCAACCTCAAAAATGGTATTTTCTTAAATAAATAAAGTCCTTAGGGTATAGATAAAGTAAATACCTAAAGTTCTAAGTATAAAATGCATTTTCCTTAAAAGAATCAACTTAAGAATGAGTTTTACAAAATTCGGATTTTTGGATCAACCTTATTATAAGACTCACTTATAAGTTTACAAATGAAGATTTAATTAGAGAAATAAAGGCCTTAGGATATAGTTGATGTAAGGGTCAATTTTTCTTTAGAGTAAATTGAATTTTCCTAAGGAAAATCCTTAGAACAAGTAAGAGTGGTCAAGTCTATCAAATCTACTAATTAACAAATGGCATGAAATGGTTTCCTAAGATAAAGGTTATTTAAATTCTTTTAATCTAAAAATTTATAAGAACTTAGGCACATAAGAATTCATATCATGACATTCATGATAGGGAAATTCATTACCATGACATTTATTTTAATTCTACATTTGGAAACCTCAAGAACATTCATGACAATCACATTTTTGGAATCAACATACCTACTGGTCAGAACTGATCCTTCATTTTCGAGACTTAAATGTTTTCAAAACTTGATTTAAACATCAAATTTAGAAAGCTCTTTCGAAGTAGATAGAAATCGATATAAAATTTGGGAAATTCCAAGTTAAAACGACCAAGTTATGGCCATTTTAAATCGGGACTTCGAAAATGATGCGAATTTCGATTTCACTAAGTTGTCTTAAAGTTTTGGTATTCTTAGATGGTAGAATACTTATTAGGGTATTTCTTATGTGATTAGGTGAACCCGAGGATGTCGAGTCTTTACCATCGGATTACTACTACTAAGAGACCGGCGACCCAATGGCGGAGTAAGTTTTCTCTTCCCAAATTCATTTATTGTATGTGCTTGGTAAATTAGTGCACTAGAGTGTAAGTCAAGAGAAATGAATATGTATGATGGGGAATAATGGGAAATTGTATGTTGATGATGATATGAGAACTAAAGATAAGAATATCGAAACCGGGTGATAAATTCTGGTTGTGTAGTTGGTTAGGATGTATTGTTTGAGAAATTGTTTGATCGCTTGAACAAAATAACTTAATCAACTATTTGGACTAATTCCAAATTCAGACATATGCATATCATAATGGGAAGGAGCATTAGCATTGGTTGGTTAATCGTGATCCATAAACGAAATTAATTGTTGGTTAATCGTGATCCATAAATGAAATTAATTATTGGTTAATCGTGATCCAGAAACAAAATAATTATTGGTTATCCGTGAACCATAAACGGCATAAAGTTAGTACCGCTGTATTCGTTAATTTGCTAACCCGGGATGGAGGGCGCAAGTCCATCATATATGATTTTCGGCTAGTCATATGTATGTTGTTCTCATGTGTTTGGTGCATTCACTTGCTTGTTTAATCACTTGCTTGAATTGTTGCGACATGAATGTTGTTGTGGGAGATTTCACTCACTAAGCTAGTTAGCTTACGGCCCTACAGTTCCTTCATTTTTCAGCTACCGAATATATGGCTTAGACAGCGTCACCCGACCGCACAGGTGCAAGAACCAGGAGTTTCCCCTAGAAGTTGGAATTACTGTTTAGACTTCCATAGGAAACTTTTAAGATTTTGGATGACTGTATAAGGCCACTAAATATTCTTTTGCGGGGGAATGCCTCTTAGTAAATGCAATATTTATTTTGAATAATGAGTTATATCCTACTGCTAATGTATGCCAAGTTAAGCTTTTATCTCCATTCGGACTTGTATTCTATTATTGTAAAGGTACGCCTTACATCTATACGAGGCCCTCGAAGGACTAAGGTGGTAATTCGAGAGTCTTGTATGGCATGTGGCAGATGTTACGTTTAGAGTACCCTATGGGGTATGACATTTATATTTCGCTACCATTCTTCGTGTGGGGAAATGAGGAGTTGTAGTGGTGGTTAGTAATAGTCGGGAAGTCTACATGGGCAACTAGGAGCTAGTAAGTCTACAAACATTGATGGTCGAATGAGCCGATAACTACTTAACCCCCAACATGGAGGGCGTAAATCCTTGCTCCACATGGTTTCTGGTTAACCGTGTCTATTTTGATTGCTCATATGATTGTTGCATACTCATATGCTTGTCTAAATTACTTGTATGATTTTATGGAAAAGTTTTAAAGAAGGGAGCTATCTCACTAAGCTAGTTTTGCTTATACGCCTATAACTTTTTGTTTCAGTTTGCTTACTTGCGGTTGGCACCAAGGAGCCCTATTTGTTAGGTGTGAGTCAAAATCACTAGGAACTTTTGGAAGAAGTTTGCATATTTTAGTTTTTTGTGTAGACTTCTAAGTAAATCTCTATGTTAGTTTTGTTACATCCATGTATGTTATTTAGTTGGTTTAGAATAGTAAGACTTTAAGAACAGGGAATGCCCCTAAGAAGTCGTAAGAATTTGAACTTAATGAATATTACATGTTATCTCTATAAATCCTTGCATGCTTTTATTACTTGCTTAAACGCAATACCTCTTTGAGTCTCCTATTATCTTGGAAGCACGCCTTACACGTGATAATAAAGCTCTTGCCTGACTAAGGTTATCATTTATTAGCTTAGTATTATATGCGGCGGACTGCCATGTTTAGGATACCCTCCAAGACATGACAAATTTAGAGAAGGAGATTCCATGCTGTTGTATGATTCAAGACTTAGATTATTCTTAGGAAAGCTTAAATCGAGATGTTCGAGGCCTTTCATTGTAAAGAAAATCTTTCCCCTGGAGTAGTGGAAATCAGGAAGATTGGGAGGAAGGGAGGAGTTCAAACTCCTTGAAGTGGAATCAACCATTTAGAACATTGTCATGTCGAGCTAATGATGTTAAACAAATACTTCATGGGAGGCGACCCATGTGTAGTTTCATTTTTGAAATATTTTTGTTTTGTCTTGTTTGTAATTTTGATAGTTTTATAGTATAACTCTAAGTTTAGTATGATTTAATTTAGTGAATGTTGTTTCTTTTGTAGAGATTTGAAAATTTACAGCAAGTTTAAGATAAGGAAGGAGAATTTGCGAAGATAGATCAAGTGTAAGTTAGAAAATCTGACTTAACTATGAAAAGCGAAGGAATTCATGATCAGAGGAGATAACCATCCTCATAACACTCATGATGTAGCAGCATTACAAAATGGAGAGATCACCCTATCAATAATGGGTGTGATAGGGGTCGTATCAATCAATAACGACCATAATGGAGGTAAAAACATGCGCTTAAAATGCTCAGATTCATTCACCATCATCATAATAACCGTGATTAGGAGCTCTACGTTAATTCTTCAATATCTGAGAGGATCACGGCCTAGGTAACGGCCATGATCAAGGTTAGTAATTCTTTCATTTTTTGCGCATAATTGATCACTAGCCTAGATATGGTTGTGATCTAAGTTAGTTAGATAATTTTTTTTCCCAGAATAGATCACGGGCCATATAATGGTCGTGATCTTTTTTGGAAATCAAATAGAATTTTTTTTAGTACAACCGTGATCTCATGCGTAACCTGACAGTATTTAAATGCGATGTTAGTTTCTCTCTCTTTATTTCAAATTAGACACCCATATTGTTTCTCCTACCTTACACTCTATCACTCGTACGTTACACCCACATCTACAAACTCTCTAATCATTTTAGTTTTCCTCTTGCAATTACAAGTGTTTGAAGATTAACAGCAAGAAGGAATGCAAATTGCTTTGCTCTACTATTGTTTTTCTAGAGATTTAGGTGATTTGAGCAAACATGAAGATTTTAAGGTTTTGTCATTCTTAGTAAATTAATGTGTTAATGTTAATGGATGTTGGTTCTGAATGTTCATGTACCTTTATACATGCTTTCATTACTTGTTTCATGTTAGGATTTCACATATTTCATCAAAAAACCCAATTTCACCAAGATCAACAATTTAATGAAATTTGGGGGGCTTTTTGAAATTAAGGGTAGATTAGAACCTTAGAGGCTATATCTTGTAGTTTTATAGTATCACAACATGTTTAGACAAGGAATTGGGGCTCCAATGATCAGCAACCCTAATTTCATATAAAAAATACTTAATTTACATGTTGGGATTTTATAACTTTTATTACTCAAAATCATGGAACTTATGTAATGTGAAGTGTGTTACATATGATGATAGTCCTGATTTTCTTTTTTTCATTTTATACAAATGAGTCATATATGAGAATAGGACTGCAGGCAATCTAGTACTAAAGGTAAACTTTATCAAAGTTAGTTGTTCTTAGGTTTTCATGAGTTGTAATGTGTTTAGAACATGCATGTTAGTAATGATAATGGTTTAACCTTGTCATTCTCTACCTCCCCTATTTCTAATGTTTATTTTTTATATGGCATCCAAGAAGGAGATTGCTTAAAGGGGGTAAAACGTCTACATACAGATCGATCACCAATTGAGGTATGGGATAGTTAGTAGCACAATAAGACCACCAGCTAAACTTAAGGAAAACCATCGACAACAATTCCATCAATTAGTTAAGGATAAGAAGCTAATGGGAAACATGATTTTGAATGAGAAGGTATTGGGTGATTATAGCCTTCTAAAAGCCTTTGAAAGGCTTCTTCCTAAAGGACCTTGGCTGAAATTTTTTAGTATCAAGGAGGACATGTTTAGGGAGACAACTCTAGAATTCATAGCATCCTTCAAACTTCGATTCTCTAGTATATACTCGAGAACACATAACCATGTCTTATTCTTTACACATGGAAATACTACGACATGAGCATGACAAAGTTTGTACGAGGCATGGGAATTTATACAGATGCTAAGATTGATTCCCTAGAGTTTCATTAGTTGCCTACCATTATGCTAGCATGTCACTCAAACTGCCTTTTGGATGGAGATTTCCATGGAGTTTTCCTTCCTTCCTTGTAAATCTCGAGGTCTTCTTTCAGAATGTTGAGCCATTGCATCCTTCACTATATTCTGGTGAGATCATTGAATCCCAAATTGAACAATCTTAGGGTGATAACTGAGTTTGACATTCTACCCCTCTGTAGCATTATCAAACCATACACTATGAATGTTGGAGTTGTTTTAGCTTTTGGATTCAGGGATAGGCATCCGACTCTAGGATGGATATATATTTGGGCCATTTATCACTTATATTTGAGGAACTTAAGGATATGGCCATGAAAATATGAGCTAAAGGATAAAGTCGGCGAATCTAGACCTCTCACTTCCACTCATTTTAGCCAATGGGGAATCCCTAAAGTGGCAAACCTAGATTTTGATATTAAAGCACTGGGTTAGTCCAGTAGTGCACTTCCTAGTTTTACTTACTTTACTAGGAGTTTGGACGATTGGAGCAAACAATTTCCAAACAAGTAAAGGAGATGGGTGAACAAAAAGCAAAGATTACTACTATGAGAGAAGAGAAAAAAAAAGTATGAAGCAGCTCATCAAATAGGGCTTTCAAGTAGTGTTTGACCAATTGAAAATCCCAATTCCTTCTTGCTTCAAAAGTAGCCCCATTAGGGAGGAACCTTCTTCTCAAGCAGCTCCCAGTATTCATTAGGAAAGGACCTTCTACAGCCCAAGAACATCAAGTGCCACCAACACTAACATACTAAGATGAAGGTGAGGAGACTAAAAGTGGAGAAAAGGAGAGCTCTGAAGAAGAAGAGGAGAAGTAGCTATAACATCGTCAACAATTAGAAGGGCGATTGGTCAGCCATAAGCTATTTAAGCTTCTAGGCAAGCCCCACCTGAAAAAGAAGCAAATGGAAGTGATTTTGGATCTAAATCCAAATTAGGATCTGATGATGATGATGATAATGCTGATGAGGATGAGGATGGTGATGATGATAAGGGGAGCAAAGAAGATGAAAGGGTAGACGACTATAAGGAGACTAGTAGCAGTGATAGGAATCCATATAACTGATTTTTGCATATCTCTTTCTTTAACTTTTTATTTTATGAGCAAATAACTCTAAGATGCTCCTAGTTTTTATTTTCATTTTTATTTTTAATATGTTTTTCTCTCCTTTTTCTTTATTTTTCTTTATTTTGGTGTTAGTTAATGGATGGCCAATGGAATGGTGGAAGGAAACTCAATTGGAATTGTGAAAGATGTGTTATTCAAACTTCAAAAAGGCAGTTTCAATTTTCTTTCCTTGAAATTATATTCTATTTTTATTCCTTTTTCCTTTTGTATCTATCTTAAGACATAAGGGACAATGTCTATTTGAAGTGTAGGGAAAGGAATTTGTATATAGAGTATGGTTATGATATCCTATTATCAAATCTTTCCTAAATTAAGCATGCTTTAGAAAGCCCTTATGATGCAATATTTTTTAAAGTCTTGATTGATATCTTTTACATCAAGTAACTATGTGGTTGGTTTTGATTGTTGTCCCAATTCTTTACTTGCTTTTTTTACTTTCATTGATATGTTAAAATTGCATGGTAGAATCTGAATGATGTAGTCTTATTTGTCATTTAACTAGGAATTTATGTTAGATTAGCATAAGGCTTGAAGTAAGAGTTAGTTAGTCAACCTCTAAATTTAACTTATTGTATAGTTTTTCATTCAATTATCTTGCAAGTTTAATTTGTTTCATGACAAAAGCTAAACTGGAACCTCTTATTTTTTCTATATTTTTTTAAGAAAAGAAAAGAGAAAAAGTTAAGGATATGGAGGTTCGATGGGGTCCTCTTAAAACCTAGTCGCTATGGTCGTCTGGCTTAGGATAAATCGACCAAGGAAACATACTTAATAAAAGAGATATCATTTAGAGAGTCTCATATCTCAAGCAATAAAGCCCTCGAGATACATTGAAGGGGGAATAACATCTGTTAACTTGGATAATGCATCTAGGATTATCAACTGAAAGCTTGTTACATGGGTTATGAATTCACCAAAAATTGGACATTTGAATATTATATATATATATATATATATAAAGAGCTACAGGTGCGTAGATTGTCACTTGAACTGCAATAGACTTTATGGATGATAGATGGTTTTTTTACATTCATGTTAAGGAGATGGCATTAACTAATTCTCTTTTACTTGGAGATCTCGTGTCTGATTTTAATATGTGAATCCCTATTTAAATGATGAAGGTAAAGGCTATATTATTTGGATTTAGCCTTGAAATTCTAACAAAATTAATGGAAGGTTATGTCATAGTAAGTTACGAAGGACAATAATACTATAAAGTATAAAGTCAATTAATGAAAATTTTAAAGTCAATAAGAGATCCATTAACTCTTATCTATCATAAAAGAATGCATCACATACGAATAGTTTTCCTACCCCTTAAGTCAACTATGTTTTATTCTTTTATTAGCTTGTTTGCTTGAAGGCAAGCAAAGCTTAAGTGTAGGGAAGTTTAATAGGGACAATGTACCATACTTATTAGGGCCATGTTATAAATGAAAATGATTTAATTCATGCTTAATTTAAGAGAATTGATATTTAATTAGAAAATATATTCATTTCAGGTTTAAAAAGGAGAAACACCAACATTTGAATTGAATTGAGCAAGGATTGAAGTGAAGAAAATAGTCTAGGCATGGTCATGCCTGTTATGAAGCCAGTGATCGTCTTAGATTTTTATTGAAGGAGCAGTAACAGGCATGACCATAAAAAAAGATGAGAAATTTGACCATAGAGAAACTCATGGGCCTCGATAGGCCGTGACATGGATGATGATCTTCTCGGATCTTGCAATCACACCTGAAATGACTATTATTTGTTAAATATGAGAGGACCATAGTGGAGATAACGACCTATATCATGGCCATTACCAAGGTAGTGATCTCTGCTGACATTGATAAGAGCTTGATATAGCCATTATTCAAACGGAATCAACAAAGCATAGTGAAGATCATGATCGTGATCATCAGAGGACCAATCTATAGAAGTACATGAAGATCTAAATGCAGCCATTTTCAGTTGAAGACTTGTGATCCAAAGACATCATGACATTCATCATGGCCATGATCTACCTTGAATAATTATTTACGAGAAGATAATGGGCTCTATAATGGCCATAATGACAATTATTTGTAGGTCATTTTCACGCCTATTCAAATCTAAACACCTTTTCAAAGAGGGATGAAGGCCAATTAACATATATCTTCACCTATCAAACATACCCAATAGAGGATACATATAAATACTCATGTGAAACATTACAAAAAAAAAAAAAAAAGAATTATCATTTGGAGACCACTTTTGATCATTGGACGTCTGTTATCTTTGTAACTTTAGACATTATCTTATGGATATACGAAAGTGTATTGTACTAGTGTACAGAAGGATTATTGGATCAACATCTTCAAGAGATCATTTTTATTAAGAGTTGTTTTCATGTCCTTTTCTCTTAAGTTTTACCTTCATTGTGTTATGTTGTTCCTTTGCATCATGCATGACTAGTAGTTAAGGCTTGCGAAGCCGTGTTTAACATGTATATACATGGACTAAACACCAATTGTTGTTGAATACACTAATCTCTATAGTATGTTAAGGCATTCTAATTTTAGGTAGTGCACGACTTAGAATTAGAACATATTTCCACAAGATGCGATTGAGAAATCTACATTTGGGATAAATCTAAGCTATAAAGACAGATTGTTCATGATGCCTAGAGATAGGGTTATGAAATGTTCTACATCTAACTCGATATTACCTTGGATTGTATTCATAATGCAATCTTAGTCGACTGTCAACTAGGAAGAGATTCTTGTTCAATAACGTTGGGATTATGGTTCTATAGACTCGAGAGAGATGTTGATCTACTTGTTGGGATCCCGCAGTTAGGAAAGGCACAACAATTAATGATGTTGTAATACATGTTAATTCATCGATGAAGCAAGTTTGATGTGTTGTTGATTGTTAGAGTAATTTTAATTCATTAATTACCTTATTGAACCTAGCTATAGATAGTAATTAGTTAGTTGATCAATTATAATTGTCTAATTCAATTTAGTTTGCTAGATAACAATCAATAAGGTGAGTAATAGTATTTGTCAAGGACCCTAAGGAATATGAATCTATAATTTATTCCCATACTACATTTGGTTGGTATACTTGCCTAGCACTAACCAATCCATAGGAATAGATCATAGGACTTCATTAGTAAAACTCGGTAAAAAATAAGTGCACCAGGATATGCCTGTGATTAAATGTTCAAATTAAGTATTAAAATGAATAAAGTAAATGATTTTATTTATTTTATTGACTCTTGTCATTTGTGCCATGCTAAGTTAGGACATATCAATTTTCAAACTATGAAATATATGAATAGAAATGAGTATGTATAATTAAATGGAATGGATAACATGAATAACTGTACAATTTGTACTCAAGCCAAAATCGCTAAGAAACCCTTATCTCATATAGAAAGAAATGCTCAAGTTTTTTATTTAATTCATAGTGACATTTGTGAATTAAGTGGAAATTTGACTAGAGAAGGAAAAATATATTTTATAACGTTTATTAATAATGGTTCAAGATTTACTTATGTGTGTTTATTAAGGCATAAAGATGAAGCATTTGAATCATTTAAACATTATGAAGCTGAAGTAGACAATATGCATAATAGACGAATCAAGTGTTAATATTTTTCAAATGAATTTCACTAATTTTGAGAAGAAAATGGAACTGTGTATCAATGTACCACACCATATACACCTAAAAAAATGGCTTAGCAGAACGTAAAAATCGAACCTTAGTGAATATAATTAATTTGCTAATCATTAATATCAAATTGCCTTTTAATTTATGGGGAGAAGCATTGTTGACTCCATATCATATTTTGAATAGAATTCCATCTAGAACTTTAGGTTTTGCTCCATATGAAAAATGGAAAGGAATAAAACCAAATGTTAAATACTTTAAAGTATGGAGATCTATAGCCTACTAAAGAATCTTTGATCTAAAAAGGACAAAGCTTGGAGCTAAAGTCATTAAATAATTGTTTGTTTGTTACACACAAAACTCTAAAGGATATAGAATATTGGATCTAAAATCTAATATTATATTTGAAACTAGAAATGTATAATTTCTAGAAAATAAATTCTGTGATGATTTAGTTGACAATGAGATCACATAACAAAGTATGAATGCAAGGAACTCTATTGAAAAGAATAGATTTGAAACAAATATAGATACTATTGAAGAACCTAGAAGAAGTATAAAGGTAAGGAAAAGTAAGATTCTAGATCCTAGATTCATTGATTCTCAAGCTCTTGGATTCTTAATAGAAGGTAATGGTGATCCTATAATCTGTAAAAATCTCATAATGCTCAGTGTTAATAGTGATCCCAAAATGTATCATGAAGTCATGACTTCTCGTGATGTAGCCTTTTGAAAAGAAACAAAAAATATTGAAATGGATTCCTTATTATCAAATAATACTTAGGTTTTGGTTAATTTGTCTTAAGGATCTAAAGGCAATTCCATAACCTCATAGAGCATCATCTAACTTGATAGACCAATCTTTTCTATGATGCTCAATAGTTTTCTCTAAGATGTGTTGGAGTTCTTGATTTGGTACTTCTACTTGGCCGTTTGTTTGTGGGTGATATGAGCTAGCTATTCAATGAGTCATACCATATCTTTTAAAAACCTTTTCAATCTAGCATTATAGATATGAAATCCCTCTATTAGGTTTCACCCTAATCTTAAAGAATTATATCATCCCTAATTTTAGGATTGCATGCAACTAATCTTATAGTATATAAGCAATCTTTCAATTAATTTGTGTGAACATCAAATCAAGAGTTAATTTCTAGACTATTAACTCAAGATAACAAGCAAGCATAACACAGTTGAATTCAAAAAATCAATCAATATATTAAAAACAATGAAAAACATATCACATATATAACCTAAGGTTCATCAAAATATAAACAAGAAAGTTACTCCTCCATGGGAGAAGTATTCATAATTCAAAAAGATAGACAATCAAGCATAACCTATAATTACAATTCGGAATTAAAGCACAAATTGACTTGCTAAGACAATAACCTAAATAATATACTAATATATTCGTACAACTCCCAAGATTGTCTTGCTTTCTTGTAATATCGCCTTTTTATAGATGCTCTTCAAGCATCAAAAAACGAAATTTCTTTTGGCGAAAAGAATTTGAGATTTTGAATAACGAGAAAGTCACATGTTCTTATTGAGCAAGCTATGACTTGGATTAGGAAAGTAAATCATTCAAGAGTAGAAAGTGGTTGGGTTTCTTAGATGTAAGAAGTAGAGCCTTTGAAACTTTCCAATTTTAATTGTAGATGTCTTTTGCTTCAAGTCCAAGGACGTAACTTTCTAATTTTAAGTCGTTTCCTAAAATATCCTTATCGTTGAAACAACACGACTAGAACAAGTCATGTGTTGAGCTATGCCCTCGAGATTTTCACAAAATTAAAAGTGACATGATAGGGACAAGTTATGTCCCTGTGCCATGTAACTCTCTGTGGCCAATCTTTAGTTTTGACACAACTTAGACAAGTCGTGTCTCAGTTGTGTGAAATGCTGTGAGCAATTTTTAGAAACACATGACTTAGGACAAATCATGTCTTAGTCATGTCATGCCAAATTTAAATTTCCATCTTTTTACATGCTTTTCTTGACATGATTTGAAATATGGCCACATCTTTCTCATGTTGACAACAAGTTGCTTCCAAACTTCATTATTTAGACTCAAGTTGCTTTCTTTTCATAAGATCTATCCTTTAAAAGCTTGAAAATAAATTTAACGATTTTAAATGCTAAATTCATAATCATTATCAATAAAATGACTAATAAAAGTATAATTTAAAACTCATAAATTAGGAATAAATCAAGATGGTACAATTACTTTGAGAGACTCTGATGTCAATGGTTATTAAAAAATTATTATTTGTGTTTGCAAATGCATTCTCAAAGAAACTTGCTAGTGAGTTATTTTTATGGTGATTTATATGTGTTAGATTGATATAAATCACTTTATAACTTTATCAAATTATTTACCTACTTATACTCAAATATAATTAAATTATAAATGACTAGGAAATAAAGAAGCTAAAGAATGTTTTCATTGACCAAATACATCAAAAAACATTTTGAGATTAACATTGCAAGTAATAAAAACATTAAAAAAGGCATTCTCTTAATTAAACTTATTAGTAGTATTGTGTATTATGGTCACTGTTTCCACTTTCCACATTCAAAGAGAATTGGAAGCAAAAATTGCCAACAAGCCAGCTATAAACATGTTGAGGATTGCTATGTTGCTCTTCATTTTATTTGTACTACTTGCTGATGGTGTGGTTGTTACTTCAGGAGTAGTGGTAGTAGTGGTAGTAGGCTCATTATCCACTTTAGGCTTCTCTGGTGATGGAGCCATAGCCTTCTTAGGGGCAAAGACGCCCATAGGCTGTAAAACTTTATCCACCTCATAAACAACTAGTTCTTTGTCTGCATATATTGTTCGAACCACTTTGGCACTATTAACACCAGTGAAAATATTCACCTCATCACCATTTGTTGTCACATTTAGTGGAAACTCACCAATATTCGAGCCACCTGCATCAGTCCTTAATGGATTGCTCACGGTTTGGAATTGAGTTGTGGAGAGATAAGTAGGAATTGCATGGAACTGAATTAAAGCAACCTACCAAAACAAAGCACATTGTAAGAGTTGGTCCATAAGATAGAAACACTCAATTTTTGGTATATAAATACTCAAACTTAGCTTTCAATGAAATACAAGGCTAATTGAGTGGGGCTTGCATTTGATCAATGTTTGTTCAAACCGAAACCTCAACACAATTTGTCAATTGTGTATAAACTTAGAATAATGATTTTCTCTTGTATAAATAGTCCAATAAAACTTATTTTGAATTTTCCATAGCATTTTAAATAATTTCTAGTAATTAATATTTGTCTTTCAATAATCAATTTACCAAATTTAATTTCATATGCGATGTAGTAGGCTACATAAAATTCTTAGAAAGTTATCCAATTGCTTCTAAAATTTTTTCGAACTTTTTAATGTAAGGTAATTAATTAATTTTTTTTCTGTTTTCTTTCCTTTTGTCCTAGTTAATATATTATCTTTTGAATGAAGAATTCCAAATCAATCCTAAACAAAATCAAATTCTACCTCTTAATTAATTATCTTGACTTGTTTTAATGTATCTTGACGATTACATCAAAGTTAAACTAACAAAGTTTTTACTAATTAAGTTTATCAAGTTGTTATGATGCCATGGACACTATACCTGCTTTTCGGTACTGAGAGTATTGAGTGTGCCATCCTTAAGACGCGCAAAAGCATTATCCGGTGGCGCAAAAAATGTCACTGCACCACTCCTATCGCCAAGCTGAGCATTAATAACATCAGCAACGTGGGTGCTTTTTAAAAGCCGTAATAAAACTGTAAAATCGCCAGCCTTCTCCAAAACTTTTGTGATGTCGGCATGGCGTCTTGGAGGGGGTGGTGGTGGAAGTAGTAGAGATGGTGGCAAGGCAGGTGCTGGTGGCAAAGACGGCAGCATAGGAGGCAAGACTGCCGGTGCCGGTGGGGAAGCCACAGCTGGAGCTGGAGCTGGAGCTGCTGCGGATTGTGCAAAAGTTGTGGTACTAATGGTTAGAAAGACTAGTAAAATGGATAGGAGATGTTGCTTCATCGTCCCTTATGTTTTGGAAATTGGAATATATTAGATTGGAAATGATATTGAAGCGCTAAAGAGCCGCTTCTTTGTAATGATAGATGAGGTTTGGGTTGTGAAGAAGTGGAACAATGGATAGGAAATTTATACTACGTTGTAATGCCTGAAAAGGCACAAAGAGATGTTGATTTAGTTGATTAGAGTTAGAGAAAATGAAATCAAGGTGCCAGGTTCCAATTTTAGCGGGACCTTTGGTAGTTGGGGTTTATTCCATTTACATACTGGTGATGAAAAGAGATCTTTAATCATTGCTGCAAAAGTTCATGTTACCTTAACTTCTTCCTGTTACATCCAGATCGAGTTTGGAGAGCTCCATAAATCTTCCTCTTTCGTCGTAATGAAAAATTGAGGTTTTTGAAATTTTTACAAAATAGTAATATTATGGTACTAGTCCCATCACATTATAACACATCAGATATATTCTAATTATGCTCAAAACTATTAAAACTTTTCACACTAATTTTAATTTTTTTTTATAATTTATTAAATTATAACATTAATGACAGTATAGTCTTATGGCCACACGGTAGAAGTCCTTGTAGTTTCGTACTCTATCCATAGGATGTTATTCCGTCAGCCATTTAGAGACAAAGGTAAGCTGGTACTTTGGATATATCCAAAATTATTAATATTATTCAGGGAGCATCCACGATTTTGATTTGAAGTATATACACATATATATGTGTGAGAGTGAAATTAATATATTTATTTAAAAATTTATCACATTTAACATATCAAAGTTTTAAATGCAGCATAAATACTGCATTTTAATTTAAAGTTATTGGTTTAAATGATTATTTGGTGGTCGAGCTTTCTACCTTTTTTTTGTATGAAATACTTTTACGAGATTTTATACCATGTCATTTTATATTAAATCATTTAAAAGGGTGTGAATATTCTTTTTTTTTTACTCAAAAAACATGTTTCTTAAAGAATATTGGTTTTATAAGACCATTGATGATCGTTATACATTTCTATATGAAATGTTACATTATGTAAAAAAGTTACAATTAGATTTGCAAATGCTATAACTACCACCAATTTTAACTTAAAAGGACATGTTTTTTGAAAAACTTTTGATTTTAAGAATAAGGAAAAAAATAATAATATTTTAATAAAAATTATAAAAATGTCATTCAAAAAAAATAATCCAAAAATAAACGAGGTGAATTTGTTTTTTAAAAAGAGCATAAATTGAGTCTTTTAAAGATATGGGTTCATGTGTCAATCATCTCTTTAAAAGATGAGTTAATACTATCTTAAATGAATTTGTCTTTTCAATTAGATAAGTTTAATATACTCTTAATCCTTCTTTTAAAGAGACAGGTTTAAGTTGTGGAGTTTTAAAATTATTTTGCTCCAGTGGTATTTTTGTAATTTTTTGAAAATTCTATTATTTATTTTTTCCTTTCAAATTTATATATAATTATAGGTATAAATGTTATCATAAGTGCAACTTAAAAAATAATAACTGTTATTTTTTAATTCAACTTCTGATGGATGGTAACTTTAAATCGTATTTCCCTTCTCCAAATAAAATTCCACATAAGCTAGAATATAAGCAAAATAAGAAAGCGGGGATAGAAAATTCTGCGTTAATGATATTACTCATTAGTATAAAGGACAAAACATACATGATCTAGACATTAATAAATTCTTTATCAGTCATATGACAAGTTTTATTCAACTTAATGTTTCTTATCTAAGTATGTCTGCTTTCCCAACTATTGGATAATGATTCAAAATTATTGGATATGATTTAAAAGTAATGGGTTTATCTTATGTCGGTTATTTCTATATGTTTAGAAAATATTTTTAGATATTTTAGTTGATAAGTTTCTATCTGTTTATTTAGTAATTATGCTAAGTTGTTTTTATCCTTATCTTATTAAGATATTGAGATAGGCTTTATCTCTTTTTATAAGCCTATTTAAAGGCATGATGTTTATATCAGTAGACAAGTCTAATAAAACAACTAGCAACTTTTTCAATAATTTTTCTTTCCACTCTTTCTTTTTTTTTTTTTTTGTGCTAATAATTCTAGCATGGTATCAGAGCCCTCTTCCTACGGGATCTGTGTGTGAGTTATTTAAAAAAAAAAGATCATGGAAGTCGAAGCCAATTTTCCTCAATTGCTCTACCGGTGTTCGATGGAGAAAATTACCAAATTTGGGTAGCTCATATGGAGGAAAATTTAGATGCTTTGGATCTTTGGGAAGTAGTGGAAGAAGACTATGATGTTCTTGCACTTCCAGACAATCCCACCATGGCACAAATCAAAACACATAAGGAGAAGAAGACAAGGAAGTCAAAGCCCAAAGTATGCTTGTTTGCTGTGGTGTCATCAACGATCTTCACAAGAATAATGTCCCATAAGACAGCCAAGTCTATTTGGGATTATCTCAAGAAAGAATATGAAGGAGACGAAAGAATCAAAGGTATGCAAGTTTTAAATTTGATAAGGGATTTCAAGTTGTAAAAGATAAATGAATTTGAAATAATCAAAGAGTATTCAAATAGACTTCTTGAAATTGCAAACAAAGTCAGACTACTAGGATATGAATTTAAAGATTCAAGAATAATACAAGAGATCGTTGTCATTGTACCTGAGAGGTATGAAGCGACAGTTACAATCTTGGAAAATACCAAGAATTTGTTGGGTTTTATTATCAATTTTGCAGCGGAATTTTTTTTTAAAAGTAAAACCCTAATTCTAGTATACATGTGTTTTTTATTAGATACAAAAACGAAAATAAAAGTTCAAGTTTTAATACCTTTTTCGATTTCAAAAACTATTTGATGATACGGATCTGTAGACGTTGCCATGTTGTAAACACCCTCTATGGTATCCACATGAGAATGACCTTCATTTGGATTCTCCTCTTGCGTGCTAGTGCAATCTAGAACGCTTCTAGATTTGGTTTCGAAGGAGCTCCTAGAGATACGAATTTCTCACACTCTCTCTAGGGTTTTGAAAAATTTTTTTGACAACACATGTCATTAACCCTAGGAGAGTGTCTTATGTTCTATTTATACTAAAGTCTATTATTCATGCGAATAATAACTTTAGTCCCCTAATCTTATTAGGGATAATAATAAATTATAAAATAATTTACGAAATAAATTATTAAATAATTTATAAACATAAGAATTATTAATCCAATTAGCAATAATCATTTTATTGTTCTTAACAAATTATAAAATGAAAATATCAAATATTTGGCCTTAGGCAAAAACACTAACAATCTCTCACTTGCACTACGCCAAATAATTATTTATCAATCTTAACAAATTAAGATTAATAAATGACTTTATCATTCCCATCAAACTTATTTATATCAAGTCCCTGATCCTTTTAGTTCATTCTTTTGTGTGTGACCCTGTAAGTTCACTTAATGTTGGCAGTAGATCAAAAACCCTTTTGACCTACGAGATATAAGCGGCCTCTAGCAAGACATTATGCCTACCCAAATTAAGTGAAGATCGGTGATTCGATTTTACCTTATAGATAGTTAATTATTTAGTCCTTTGTCACGTGATATCTTATGATTAAACATAAGGTGTGGATCAATACACACTTATATTGTTTAATCACCTATTTCTTGAATCCAAGTTTGACTGACTTAAACAAATAACATTGATAACTCTTATCAATTCATTTGAGCACGGCCATGCATATCTCAGTCTTACTCAACAAGGGGCCAAAAGATATCTCTTCAATTTAATGAGAGGGACAAATTCCCTCATGAACACTCACATTCCTCCACATAACTTATTCCATATCCAATATCAGTTTATAATCATCTGATTAAAGATGATAAAGAACTAAATTAAAATATGGAGTTTGTTATGTAGGAATCTATGGTGTCATCAGGTCAAAGGACTTAAATAATTACTGTAATGAGAAATACTTATCATATTGATCCATATAGTATTCTTATAATTCGTCATTCCAATACAATGTACTCTTACATGTATCTATGTGCTGAAATGATATCTTATATCCATGATCAGTAAAACATGACCATCATCCAGCCTACATACTAATCTTAATTCATTATTATTCCACATAATGAATGATTAGGGATAATTTAGAATAAAGTTATTTATTCCTTGATGGTTTTACTATTAAAGTCACATACTTTAATGACATAAGGAATAGCAAAATTACTCATGGAATTTTTATCAAGGTAAAAAAAAGGCCAATAAACCTTGAAAAATAGAATGGCTTATAAAGATAATAAATATCCAAATGACATAAAATCCATATGTCCTATGGCACATCACTAGCAATCTCTCACTTGCATTAGCTCTACTCAATAAGTCTAATGCCCAGTGCTCTAGTATGACTATCATGTTTAGACTGGGGAAGAGGCTTAGTCAATGGATCTGCAACATTGTCATTTGTGGGTACTCTGCATATCTTAATATCTCCTCTTTAAATGATTTCTCGAATGAGATGGTAACGCCTGAGTATGTGTTTGGATCGCTGGTGTGATCTTGGTTCTTTAGCCTGTGCAATGGCCCCATTATTGTCACAGTAAAGGTCCACTGGATTTGCAATGCTAGGAATAACTCCCAATGCACTAATGAACTTCTTGATCCAAACTGCTTCCTTAGCTGCATCCGATGCTGCTATGTACTCAGCCTCCGTAGTAGAATCTGCAACTGTGTCCTGTTTGGAACTCTTCCAACTTACAGCACCTCCATTCAAACAAAACACATAACTAGATTGCGATCGAAAATCATCTGAATCAGATTGGAAGCTGGCATCTGTGTAACCATTTACTACAAGATCACCTTCCTGACCTCCATATGTCAAAAACACATCCTTAGTCCTTCTTAAGTACTTCAGAATGTTTTTTACTCCTATCCAGTGACTTTCACCTGGATCTGATTGGTACCTACTTGTAATGCTTAAAGCATAAGCGACATCTGGTCGAGTGCATAACATGGCATACATGATGGAACTAATAGCTGAGGCGTATGGAATCCTACTCATGCGTTCTCATTCTTCTTTTGAAGTGGGACATTGAGTCTTACTCAATTTAATTCCATGTGATACTGGCAGAAATCCTCTTTTGGAATTCTCCATACTAAACCTTTTTAGTACCTTGTCAATGTATGCACTCTGACTTAGGCTAATTATCCTTCCAGATCTATCTCTATAGATCTTGATGCCTAGAATATAGGCAGCCTCACCTAAGTCCTCCATTGAGAAACAATTTCCTAACCATGTTTTGACCTTTTGTAATGTAGGAATATCATTTCCAATGAGCAATATGTCGTCTACGTAAAGCACTAAGAAAACTACTATGCTTCCATTAACTCTCTTGTAAACGCAAGGTTCATCTTCATTCTTGATAAAATCAAACTCTTTGATTACTTCATCAAAACGAAGATTCCAACTTCGAGATGCTTGCTTCAATCCATAAATGGACCTTTAAAGCTTACATACCTTATGTGAATTCCTCGAATTAACAAATCCCTCGGGTTGTGTCATATACACATTCTCAATGAGGTTTCCATTCAAGAAGGCTATCTTGACATCCATTTGCCATATCTCATAGTCATAATACGCAGCTATGGCAAGAAGAATTCTCACGGACTTAAGCATGACTACAGGTGAAAAGGTTTCATCATAGTCTATACCATGAGTTTGTTTAAAACCTTTTGCAACTAGTCGTGCTTTGTAGGTATGCACATTGCCATCCATGTCAGTTTTCTTCTTAAAAACCCATTTACATCCAATAGTTTTCACACCATCGGGTGGATCAATCAAAGTCCATACTTGATTTCATACATGGATTGCATTTCAGATCTCATGGCTAATAACCATTTCTCAGAGTCGGGGCCCATCATTGCTTCCTGGTATGATGTGGGCTCATCTTGGTCTATGAGCATCACATCGCGATTGTCAGTAACGAGAAATCCATATCTCTCAGGCTCGTGACGAATCCTACCAGTCCTACGTGGGCCTTCAGTTAGTGGTTCAGGCTCAGCAACTAATTGCGAGTCTGATTGAACATCTATCATGGGTTCTATGCTAGTCTGTGGTTCTCGAACTTCTTCGAGTTGAATCGTACTCCCACTGATTCCTTTAGAGACAAATTCTCTTTCTAGAAAATGACCATTACGAGCAACAAACACTTTGTTCTCAGATTGGTTGTAGAAGTAGTATCCTTTTGTCTCTTTAGGATATCCCACAAAGAAGCATTTGTCAGATTTAGCTGCTAGCTTATCAGACACCTGTCGTTTAACATAAGCATCACACCCCATATCTTTAGAAAAGACAAACTAGGACATTTCCCATTCCATAACTCGTATGGTGTCTTTTCAACCGATTTTGATGGAACCCTGTTCAATATAAACGCAGCAGTTTCTAAG
Source organism: Combretum micranthum (assembly GCA_024138025.1). Lineage (NCBI taxonomy): Eukaryota > Viridiplantae > Streptophyta > Magnoliopsida > Myrtales > Combretaceae > Combretum > Combretum micranthum. Next base: position 83,666 of record JAMXBD010002633.1, read on the forward strand.
GCATATCCCCAAAAGGATATTGGAAGATCTGTCTGACTCATCATTGATCGAACCATATCTAATAAAGTTCGATTTCTCCTTTCAAAACACCATTCCATTGTGGTGTTCCTGGAGGAGTCAATTGTGAGATTATCCCACAATCCTTAAGATAATCAGAGAAATCTTGGCTTAAATATTCACCACCTCGATCTGATCGAAGCGTTTTTATATTTTTGCCAAGTTGATTTTGTACTTCATTTTTGAACATTTTGAACTTTTCAAATGATTCGGATTTATGCCTCATTAGGTATACATATCCATACCTACTAAAGTCATCTGTAAAAGTAATGAAGTACAAGTAACCTCCTCTAGCAGGTGAACTTAATGGTCCACATACATCGGTATGTATTAGGCTCAGTAAGTCATTAGCTCTCTCACTTTGTCCTGTGAAAGGACCTTTGTCATCTTTCCCATCAAACAAGATTCGCATGATTCATATGATTCAAAATCAAATGAATCTAAAAGCCCATCTTGATGAAGCTTTGATACGCGTTTCTCATTAATGTGGCCTAAACGACAATGCCAGAAGTAAGTTGGATTCAAACTGTTAGATTTGAACCTTTTGGTATTAATGTTATAAATGGACTTATGATCAGATTCATCAAAGTTTAGAATATAGAGACCATTCATCAAATGAGCAATACCATAAAAGATGTCTCCACGATAGATGGAGATTGTATTATTCTCAATAATAAATCTAAAACCATCCTTGTCCAAACATGAAACTGAAATAATGTTACTGCTCATAGCAGGCACATAATAACAATTATTTAAAATCAGAATAAGTCCAGAAGGCAAAGTTAATTCAAAATTTCCCACAGCTAATGCAGCAACCCTTGCTCCATTTGCCACGTAGGTCCACTTCACCTTTAGCCAACTTTCTACTTTGCTGTAGACCCTGCACATTTACACAAATGTGAGACCCACATCCAGTATCTAATACCCATGATGTAGAAGTAGATAGATTGACTTGTATAACATAAATACCTGAAGCAGTAGTCTCACTACCCTTCTTCTTTCTTAGATCTTCCAAATAGAGCTTGCAGTTCCTCTTCCAATGACCTGGTTCATTGCAGAAGAAACAAACCCCTTCCTTGGGTGGCTTGGCCTTAGGTTGAGGCTTGGGCCTTTTTGCTTTGGTATGACCTTTTGCTTTACCCTTGCCTCTACCATTGGCATTTCTCTTTTTGCCTTGTCCCTTTTGAACCATCAGAACATTGTTATTTGTTTTAACATTTTGTTCTGCATTCTTAAGCATCCCATGCAGCTCCATGATAGACACATCCATTTTGTGCATGTTGTAGTTCATCACAAACTGGTCATAGCTAGGAGGCAAAGAGCCTAGGATCAAATCCGTAGCCATCTCCCTAGAAACTGGAGAGCCAAGCTTCTCAAGTCTATCAATATAGCTCTTCATCTTGAGTACATGTGTACTCACAGAGCTACCTGGAGCCATTTTACAAGAATTCAGCTCCTTGGTGACTGCAAATCTCTCATGTCTTGCCTGTTCTTGGAACATTTCCTTTAGGTGTACGATCATATCGTACGCCTCCATGTCTTCCATTTGCTTCTGAAGCTCAGGTTCCATGGTGGCAAGCATAATGCAGGTCACATCCAATGAGTCTTCCTTATGCTTACTAAAAGCATTTCTTTCAGCTCTTGGAGCATCAAGCAGGTTCATCAGGGATTGCCTCATCAATCACATACAACTTCCTCTCGTGCTTAAGAACAATTCTTAAGTTACGATACCAATCAAGGAAGTTTTTACTATTCAGCTTATCCTTTTCAAGAATTGATCGCAAGGTTGTGTTGTTGGTTGCCATGATCTACATATAGAGGTATGCAAAGTTAATTATCTTTATTTAAGCCATTTTCATAGTCCCACTATTTTTATCAAATTAATAACCCTCTAGTATTAATTTGGAAACCATTAAATAAAGTTTCTTAGTGGGTCAAGATCCATATTTCACTAAACCTGAGTCAGCTATGGCATGACACCCAAAATTTAGTTATTTAGGTAGGAAACCCTTTCCAATTACATCAAATGTAACTCTCGTTATGGGATTGACATCACATGTCCCGGCCTACTAATCCCATCTAATGCCATAGGCCCAAAACCGTTTTGATAGCCTATTTAAGTCTAACCATTACGACATGTGGATAGCACCATTATTCACCTTGTGTGACTAGGATAGTCTATTGCACCCTGCTTTGGCAGAACCTACAATTAGACGATCTAAGTCTTGACAAGTGTCGAACTATGGAAGGCATTTTCATGACTTAATATTATTTGAGGGATTTAAAAGGGTGATATTTTATCTTATTATCACATGTAAAGGATATTAAGTATATGGTTGTAAACATGGTATCACATACATGTCAGCATATTATCATGTTATGCATAATAAAAAACGTGTCATAGCATGGCCCTTAATCTATATTGATCTTCATAAGCCAATATGAAGACCAATAGCACGATCTTAAGGTAAAGATCCATCAACATGGATCTGAGTTGAAAAACTCCTTGTATCTTCATCAAGGCTCTCACTTCTCCATCATCATGGATTGGGAAAGGTCTTCATTACATCTTCATGTCTTCCATTACAATGATGAAAAAGATACAAAAATCCTACTACAACTAGTAAAATTAAATTACAATAAACAAAACGACGCAGGTCGTATTTATAAAATTACAACCCATGAAATGAATAAATAGAACCTGCCATTCAGATAAGTCCTAGGGGCCATGCTATGCACCATACATATAACTTAAGCACTCACAAGAACATGTAACATAAAACACTTCAAAAGCGCATTAATGTTAAGTGTAATTAAGTCGAATACTTTAGGGGTTCAAGGGGCAACCCCCTTGCGGGGTCAGGGGCAGCGCCCCTGCGGGGTTCAGGGGCAGCGCCCGACGGCGTCCCGCTAGTGGATAGCGGGCGGTCTGGGGCAGCGCCCAGAAGCTAAACGATTTTTATAAATCTATATTTGCAAAATCATTCAACGCCTTAAGAAAAAGTCCTTAAAATATACATTTCCTAGTACGAATATCCTTGAATTTTTCTGAGAAATTCATATGTCTCATATATCGACATAATTCTGGACTGTCCAGAACTTACTATATTCTCAGGGCATACTCGTGGTAAGTCAATGTATATTGTTACACATTCATCAATATGTCTGTGTATTATATATACATTTTTTTTTTTTTGCAAGGACGTTATTCTGTTTCGTCATAAACATCTATATGTTCATGGATTATGTTATGTCATACATAACAATTAGGGTTTCTCTCCAAGAACCCTAGTTTTTTATTTTCGACTTTCTCGAATAATTAACCCCACTGCCACCAAACCTCTGTCAATCCAATTGACAACATCGTGTGGATAAAATTTTTATTAATCTGTTCGACACATAACATTAACGACCAAAACAGATTACATGTTATCTAAACAAATTTTAATCCGTGTACCACAATAGATTCGATCTAATCGAATTTCAAACAAAAACGATTTCATATCATCACATGCAATATATACAAGATTCGAATATCAAATAAAACGATTTATGCATATCATCATATGCAATACATAAAAGATTCGAATTTTCAAATAAAACAATTTCATATCATCATATGAATAGAATACGAATTCAATCATAAACAAGAAGGCAATTTATATTCGCATCACATGCAAATCATAACATAATTTCGATCAAATCAAAAACACAAGCGGCTCTGATACCACTGTTGGGTTTTATTATCAGTTTTGCAGCGGAATTTTTCTTTAAAATTAAAACCCTAATTCCAGTATCCATGTTTTTTATTAGATACAAAAACGAAAATAAAAGTTCAAGTTTTAATACCTTTTTCGATTTCAAAAACTATTTGATGATACGGATCTGTAGACGTTGCCACGTTGCGAACGCCCTCTACGGTATCCACACGAGAATGACCTTGATTTGGATTCTCCTCTTGCGTGCTAGCGCAATCTAGAACGCTTCTAGATTGGTTTCGAAGGGGCTTAGAGATACGAATTTCTCACACTCTCTCTAGGGTTTGAAAATTTCTTTTGACAACACATGTCATTAACCCTAGGAGAGCGTCTTATGTTCTATTTATACTAAAGTCTATTATTCATGCGAATAATAACTTTAGTCCCCTAATCTTATTAGGGATAATAATAAATTATAAAATAATTTACGAAATAAATTATTAAATAATTTATAAACATAAGAATTATTAATCCGATTGGGAATAATCATTTTATTGTTCTTAACAAATTATAAAATGAAAATATCAAATATTTGCCTTGGGCAAAAACACTACAGGATTTGTCAAAGATTACCTTGGCGGAAGTAGTTAACTCTTTATAGGCACAAGATCAAAGAAGAACAATGAGGTAAGAAGAAACCAAACAAATAGTTGAAGGAGCTTATCTAGCCAAGACTTCATTTTTAGAAGGAAAAGATAGAATCCTTCAATGCAGCCATTGCAAGAAGTCTAGCCATGAAGAGAAAGATTATTGGCACAAAAGAAAACCTCAATGTTTCAAGTGCAAAAGATTTGGGCACCTACAAAAATATTGCAAAGTAAAAAATGAAGAATAAGCAAATATGGTAGAGATGGTTAAAGAAGAAACTCTATTTTGAGTTAGTTGGTGAGGTGTGCACTAAAATATTTTGGAGAGAAGTGCTCCAATAAAAGGTTGATGAGAAAGTGCATCAATAAGATAATGAGAAGTGCATCATATAATGAAGAGAGGTGCTTCACATATCAGAAAAATGGAGAGAAGTGCTTCACAAAGATTTCAACTTTGTAATTTTGAATCAAGGGGAAGTGTTGGATAGTGATTCAAAATTATTGGTTATGATTTAAAAGTAATGGGTTTATCTTATGTTGGTTATTTGCATATGTTTAGAAAATCTGTTTAGATATTTTAGTTGATAAGTTTCTATCTGTTTATTTAATGATTATGTTAAATTGTTTTTATCCTTATCTTATTAAGATATTAGGATAGGCTTTATCTCTTTTTGTAAGCCTATTTAAAGGCATAATGTTTATATCAGTGGGCAAGTCAATAAAACAACTATCAACTTTTTCAATAATTTTTTTTTTCACTCGTTTCTTCTTCTTCTTCTTCTTCTTCTTCTTTTCTTCTTTTTTTTTTTTTTTTTGCTCTAAAAATTCCAACACTGATAGGCTAGCTTCTCCATCATTTTAGGTGCATCCAAGAAAAGGAACTACAATCTGTAGGCATTTGTTAGTGGGCATTGGAGCATCCCACTCGGAGTTTTTGCATCGATTCCTGTACCAAGGATTTTATATTTTTAGGTCGTTATCAATGGGAGTCATCCTTCAGATTTTTGAGGTTTTCCATCCCAAAAATAAGTCATTCACGTATTTTGATAGTTTTTTTTATGTTTTTCTTTACTTGCAAAAGTATAAGTGACCGTAAAACTTAAAAAGATATAAAAGATTTTAAGTAAAAAACATTTGGAGTAAAGTGGTGAAGTTATTTTATTTAAAAAAAAAAAGTTTTTAAAATGTTTAATTATGTGATACTTTAAAAATTTCGTAAAAGTCAGGCAGGATGTGAATGCTCTTATGCATGTGTCCTAATTGTACATGTTTCATATGATTGGAGGATAAAGCGTGCATGTTAGATTAACAATGGACCTCTTAGCTATCAGCTTCCAACAAATCCAACCAATTACTTTTTGTTGATTTATCATTTGAGAGTTTAAATCCAAAGTTCACCAATATATTGAAACACAATAGGATATGAATATGTAATGAGATAAATTAGATCAGGATATCACAATGTTTAGCAGTAAATTTATTTTAAGTATCAATATATTAAAAAGTTTAAAAGAGATCATAGCATATAGTGAGTAAGTTCATTTTAGGTAACAACATATTAAAAAGTTCAAAAAAAATCACAACATATAGTGAGTAAGTTTATTTTAAGTCACAACATTTGGTGATAAGTTTATTTTAAATGAAAATATTTTAAAAAGTTGATTAATTGAAGTCACTATTGACATGTGCCAACAAAAGAAATATTTAAGTACATATTAACATATATTAATAGGAGAAATATTTAATTAAATCTCATAATATACTTTTCCAAATATTATGATCTCTTTCAACTTTTCAAAACGTTATAAATTAAATAAACTTACTATTAAACATTATAATGTTTGGGTATAATTTACCTATAAATAGTGGGATATATGACTCTCACAACTCTCTTTGATAAGGAAAGATAAGGCTAACAAGTGCTGTCCAAAGCAGGCGCAAATTAGCTGGTTACGTGATTAAGGAAATTAAATTACATGAGGGAAAAAAAATGGAAAACGTGTAATTTTAGTTTCGACAGTTTACTAGTTTAACTATTTGAGGTTTTTAACCTTTATTTTAACGTTATTTTTTTTAATTTACTATCCATCAACAGTTGTCATGTTGCAACGCTTTCATCCACGTCATGAATATATGTAAACATTTAATTAAATACAACTACACATAAAAAATAAGGATAATTTTATGAATACTACTTGAACTTTGGTAAAATATGCAATTAGCTACCTAAACTTTAAAATTGATCATTTTAGTATAAAAAAATTTTAAAATTAATTAATTTAGTATCTAAAAAAACTTGATGAAAGTTATTAAATTATACGAAAAGTTCTCTCAGATGCTAAGTTGATTAATTTCAAATTTCAGGTACTTGATTGTATATTTTAACATGATTAAAGTACCATTGATGACATTAACTCTAAATAATAAAGTATGTTTTTAAAACTAGAGATTCCAAATGAGTAATGAAGCAACAAACAATCTCAAATTACATTAAATAGAAATTATAGCTTGGAAAATAATAAAGCCAGAATGGTAATCATATCATTATAAAAAGTTAATAATACGGTAAGTGTCTCTACTTTTAATTTTTAGCAATTTCGTATCTCGTCTTAAGATTTTCTCATATTAACGCTTGCACTTTTAGATTATATGCAATTCAGTGTATCCATTAAATCATTTATTTATTGGTCATCTATTCTATGGAAGGGATAATAGTAGGTATTTAGCCAAAAATTGCCAAAATTGAAAGGATAAACACTTCTTCTATCATTATTCTATCATCAAAATAAATACTATTCAAATATTATTTAATAGAGAAATTGAATCACACATACTTTAAAAGTACAAGCATTAATTTGCAAAATCTAAAGAGAAGACAGTAAATTGATAAATATTGAGAATACATGCACTCGACCTCCCATTACCCCGATTATAATAGAGATATCCAACTTTCAACTCTACGTATTAATGGAATAGTAAGAAGAAGCAGTCATGTTCCATTTACCAAATTTAAGCTCAAAGTCTCGAGATTAAAAGTGTGTTGCAGCATGAAGTCTAGTAAGTCTGGACCATCATTTCCTAGATAAATCATGAAAAACATAAGATTTTAGTTAAGTAGTTTAATAAAAGAAAAAAATTGAAATACAATAAGCCAATATAAATTACATATAAAAATATAGATCAAGATATGAGGATTAATTTGTTGTATTTTTTACAACAAATCGATAGCTACAAGTGTATCTCAAGAGAAACCCCAGTTGAGTGATAAAGGAATGAAGATAACGAGAGAGAAGCATTACATGATGAAGATTTGAGATAAAGAGTCTTAAGCACTCCCGTCTTTCTTTTGTTTGTATAATTAGTCCTCCATGACATCGTTTAAGATGATATGTTAGTATTACATGGTTGTTTGAATGGTTAAACACTTTAGTAGTGTGGCTACAGTAATGATAGTGGTACCTATGAACCTGGCTTTCTCTATTGTTAGGTTCAACAGTAAAATCTTTCGATTTGATAAAAGACATATTTTGAGATAAATTAATTGCTATGTCAAATTTTGGGTTTCTTCTTTAAGATTAGTCAACTAAAGTATGTGGAGGAGAGATTAATGGTTCAAAAGTCAATTGAAGAGTATATGGCTAGATCAAGCAACAATCAATCTATAGAGGATTATTTTGGTAATTGGGCTGAGAGCATAATTTAATGCCATGGGCTGGTTTTCTAGGCTAATGACAAGACTTAGAATACCAAGTCTAATAAAGGATGCCATAGGAAGATTTGATTTGGTAGGTTTGGAACAGAGATCCTTAGACCGGTTCTTTTCTCTTGCACCAAAATTAGACTCTAAAAATATCTTCTTGGGTTAGTTTAAGCTTTATTTAACTAAAAGAAGCCATAAGCCATTTTATATTAAAAAAGGATATTTTAAAATATTAATGGGCTTCTTTTATATCATAAAAGCCCTTAGCCTCTTCCTTAGTGCATTTGTAAGCCTAGCTTATTACTAAAGCAAAGAAGGCTTTAATCTCAATCTTCGGATCCTTAGGAATAATCTAAAGGCTGGCATCAGCTCCTAACACCTATAAATAAGAGACTTGTCTTCTCATTTGTGGGTAATTCTATGTATTGCTAAGATTGAGTGCAACATGGAAACTCTAATTGAATATTTCCGTCAAAGATCAAAACAATTACTTCATGAAGAATGAGTCAAGAGCAATCGAATCTATCTGATTTGATCTTCTATTACACTCATGAACTCGAGAAGGGTTTGCATATTCCTTCTCCTAGGCCTCTCTCTGACATCTACATACGTATCATCAGTTTAAGGCTTCTCTCAGGTCGATTGACATATTTATCACACGAAATCGGCTAGCTGCAATAATGCCATCATACACAATCAATTGGCATATAGCGTTGACCAAATGGAGCCATCTATAGTCAACTATTGCAAAGGATTAGTCTACAAATGCTTCACGAACGACTCCTTCTCTTCCCTATTTTGGTCTTACTTGTTTACAAACTCATGTATGCTATAGATGAATAATTTTAGCTAGAGTATACGTGTGTTTCTCCTTAGCTATGAGTGTAAACATCTTGAGAAGAACTTATATCATCTTATGAGCTATGAGCAATTATGATATGCATATTTTCTAATTTGATGATCACTTTGTCTAAGTTAGGATTTTTTACCCTACAAGAAAAGGTATCTCTTTTAAATTTTGGTATCTACTTATTTTGTTTCTTTTCCATGTTTAATTGGTTATTATTTTGCAATTATTGCTCACCATAATAGTACTATATCCAACAGAAACAGGGAAAATTGGTATTCAAGTATACAAAAATGTGATGAAGTTTAACAAAGAGCATGTTATGAGAAAAAGTAATGAAATTCTTATCTCTACCAATTCAATCAATAGAGTTGAAGCTTAAAGATTTATTTAATTTGTTCAAAGAGATGTGCTCAAGACACAATTAGAGGATGACCATTGAAAAGCCATTTATCTCAGGTCATACTGCACAAGAGTTCAACTTTATATAAGCAATTTAAGATCAATTCAAAGTAGAAAAAAATTACATTAAAGTCTCTTCACATGAACAACACCACCATGGCATTAAAATGAACATCAGTAAGAAGGACTTGGAATGTTATTAATCCACTTCATTCAAACATATTCTCAAGCAATTCAAATGGAATAGGTTTTGTTGATATAATCAAAACTTAGATACCTTTGAACATAACACCATCATATATCACTCATGCCTTTCTTTTTTTTCATTCCAAAATCACATAATATCATCTTCTTAATTTGATTTTTGCTACTAGAATCATTTAAATCCCTCTACAAATGCTACAATTTGTATAAGAGCAAAGGACATGTAGCAAAGAGAATTTTCTAATATTTTGCTAGATAAGTTTTGATTTTAGTGTGTATTTTGTTGGTGAATTGATTTATAGAAAATTTATTTGTGCTTATTGACTTATATAGAGTATTTTTGTGTGAATTTAAGATGTTGACTAAGAATTGCTAGTATATCAAAGAAATAGATAAATAATCAAAAGGTAAGTCATGTTCAAGATGTAAAACAATAATAATGAATCAAAATAGTAACTAAATATATTGCCCTAATCGTTGCGGATTATTTGGAACATTTAAATGACTAATGAGGGAGCAATGCTCAAAGAGATTTAGTGAAGGCGATGAGGTTGGTTAGGACGAAGAGATGAATATGTTAAACAAACATGGTATAATAACTTTGACACTAGTTGACAGAGGAATATCACTGTTGGCCCACTCGATCTCATGGGCCCTAGAACCATGTAATGTCGGTAAGCCTAGGAAGAGCCCACTACTCGTAACGTCCTGATATCCTAGGAAGCCAATGGGATCTAGGCCTATACTAAAGAACATGGAATAAGGTCTCCTTAGAAATACCTACGTCATAAGGATTAACTGAGTTTATTAGCTCAATTAGCCAGCAAGATCGACCTTACAGCCTCATAATCTCCAGTCGTACCCCATTGGTGAGGGAGGGTACATGACAAGCTTGGCCACACTCCGAGAAGCTACAACTCCCTAGCTTAAGTATCCCCATCACCTCAAATACTAGGCCAGCTACCAAGAGGAAATTCATCCTGGTATGACCCTAAACACTATAAATATCCCTTCTGCCTTAAAGCAAGGGAGAGAGCAATTCCCCACTCTGTTATAGACATATTAGTCTTACCCATGGATTGATTTAAGCATCGAAGTGACCACACTGAAACCCCCAAGTGCCCCTCTGGCCACCTTCTTTGTGTCTGCAGGGGCTAACTCTATCGACTCAAATCAGCTCATGCAACATTTTGGCATCATCTATAGGAAGATATTGTCGTCTAAAACCCTTTCCAAAGATCTTTCTTATTCCCCAGCTGCTTTCTTTGCTAAAGCCTTTCTAAAACCCTAAAACCACCCATATAAAAGCATACTTTTTGTATAATGCCAAAACCACAACAGAGCAAGAATCAAATTGATCTTGCCCCTATGCAGCCTTTGACTATCCTAGTAGGCAACGGTAACAGCTCAAAGCCACCGTGTGTCGACTAACTGGTAGCCATAGAGGATGGCCCTTTGGACCTAAAGCACATCTTGAAGTAAGAGGACTTGTGTCGACAACGTGTCCATAAGAATATAGAAAATAAGCATTCCTACGCACTTCTCTAAGAAAAGATCACAGAGCTGGAAGGCCTGAAGGACCTACATTTGGAGGAACATGCCTCCAGCACGAGGGCAAAGCACCTTCTTGACCTGAATACAGTCTAGGCTTGAGGAGGAAGTGGTCGAAAGGGTTTGTAGGCACTGTAAACCTCGAGATTTTTCATGCCAGTAAAGATAGATAGAAATACAAATAAAGAAAATAGAATGTCAATGTAGGAGTCAACAAAAGCCTTAGAATAGAACTACGAGTAGTAATGAACCTACATATAACTCCAAACCCTAAAACAAAGTCCTATATATAGTAATAGATATTAAAGATAAGATTTTGAAGTTGCTATCAAAAACTCAAAATATAGAAGGGATTGATATATGATTTCAAGCACTTAGAAAGTAAATAATGGATAAAACTTATAGTTAGAAAATGATAATTTAAGGATGAACCATTAAGGTTATAAATACACAATAAGAATAAAAACAAATTCATAACTAACAATCTAGACTCCAAATAAATATTTAGATCACACTATTGCTTTAGTTAGAAAATTCTAAAGCTTTTAGAGACTGACATGAAAATTGGCCTATTAAACTTGAAAACCCTAATCGCGTAAGATAAAACCCAAAAAAGAATTAATCGCGTAAACTATAAATTCAAATTTGAACTCAAAGATAATCTAGAAAATTCGTAGAAGATAATTAATTTATTAATTAATGTTATACTAAATTATTGTTCAATTTTAGTAGAAATTATAAGATGTGTGGCTAGGATAATATTGGAAAACAACAGCCGAAAATTGCAACACAAGTAAGTCAAATTAAATCAACAAAGTCAAGAAAAGAGGAGGCTAAACCAATAAAAAATTGCCCTAAGTGTACAACTCATTAAATGTAGCAAATTCATGCACAAAATCAAGAGTGTTCGGTAGAGGAAATAAGCTCTCTTCTTGGTCAAAAATGCTGAGCTACTGCCTTTCCTTTCTTCTCTCTCTCTCTCTATATATATATATATATATAACTCCTTAATAAAAAAAAAAACCATTAAATCTATACTTTGGTAGCCAACAAACCACCCAAACATCAACCTAAAACAACAACACAAGTACACACAAAACTCAGCTTTATTAAACAAGTTTCCACTAGAGGCAATACAAGCTTAAGAATGACCAAACAAAGGTAAGTAATCTCGTTTCTAGTTAGTATATACATAAAACATTAGCTTAACTAATGTTTTTTACAAATCTTAGGATTGGATCAGAGTAAGAGAAGCAATATAATATCACCCTATCAGCTTAAACAAGGTAAAATTTACTCCAAATCTTAACTATTTTTATTATATGCATAGAAACTATGAAAAATTATATGTAGAATGATTCTTAGAAGTAGTAGATAGAGATATATCATGTATAATGCTTATGAAGTGTAGAAAAACACTAGGAGTAGTTTAAACACAAGTATAATACATATATAGTATAAGAAAAATACGATGCGAATTGAAGAAAAACGAGAAAGATGATGAGCAGTATTATATTGGCCCTACACCAGCAGTGGATATGCCCAAAGCCAAAGGCATATGTAGGATAGGCCGACGGCTTTCGAGGCAATGTGCACAGGAACAAAGATATGTGAAATTTTTTTAACGTAAAATGAACAAACTTTTGTTGTAATAACCTAAATTCATAAAATTCAGAAATAATAATCATTAAGAAAACAATGTAAAATTATTGAAAAAGTTTTAAGAAAAGTTATGGAAGATATTCCAAATTTCTTGCGATTTAAATATATTGAAATTTAAATAATTTGATGATCTTTTAAAAATTTGAATTATTACATTTTGACATAAAATTTTATAAAAATAACAAGGATGAAATTAATTATATAATATATATAGAGAGAGAGAGATCCAAATAAATGGAAATGAAATTCAAGGTTGTAGTAATTATGACTAAAGTTATAAAACAAAACATTAAGGATAATTAAAGGAATGAATGATGAATAAATAATAATTATAAAGGAATGGTATTAAATCTACATAACTTGAATATTAAGACATTTTGTGGAAATAAAAGTGTTAGAACAAACCCAAAATTAATATAGCAAGAAAGTATAATTTAAGTAAAAATATTAGATGGATTAGATAATGGATATAGAAATATGAGATGTTAACTCAATATATAATGGATTTTTTGATAACTTAGAATTGCAATGAAAGTGGAAACAATATCAAATTTCAATCTAAATTAATTGGAATAAAACAATGAAAAGTGAGTGCGAGAATAAAATCTTAAAACTATCAAAAGCCTTTGAATCATAAAAACTAAAGTTAATTTGTTGTTATTTACCAATGGATGATTAATCTTGAAGTTGATTAGGGTGTAATTAATAATTGAGTTTAAATAGTTTAATTAAAATAAGTAATGTAAATTATAGGTTATACATGGATAGATTGACATGATAAATTAGTAAATAAACTTATTTGAATTTGAGATTTCGAATACCCTTTTCAATCTTCTATTTACTTCAATTATCCATTTCATGAACCAAATTTCTTAAATCTCTTTTAGTTGACAAATTTGAACTCCATTTGTTTCAACTTGTTCGATTACTTTGATTATTTTTCTATCAAATCAAATTTCACTATTTTATCAACTAATTTTAATTTGGATATCCATTTTTTTCTTGATCTATAAATGATCTAAGATTTTATTAAACTTGATATGTAGATTCTAAAATACTTAAAGGTATTCTCTATAATCTAAACTCTATACTTTCAATTTTCATGAATTTTGAGATTACCTACTTATCTAAAAATATCAGTTTCTAAGCTCAAATTTAACTAAATATCAATTCTACAAAATTGAATTTCTATATTCTAAAATCCTCTTCTAATTATTTTTATTGCTCAAGATAATGATCTGACAAGTTTAAATCAAGGTCTTTAATCCTTAATTAGCCTTATTCTTATCTTATTTAACCCTCCTCTCTCTCCTCTTAGCTGCCACCCCTCTTCTTTCTTTCTTTCTTCTTTTGTTCCCTTACGTTTTTCTTCTTTCTTCATCTTCTCTTCTTATCTCTCAATTCCATTAACAAATCTCAATTTTAAGAAGTCTTTAAGAGAGATTAAAGCTAGGAAGGAAGTTAGGAAGTGAGGAATATGCTAGAGGAAGCTTCATCAACCTTGTAATAGTGGTTGTGATGAAGAAAAGGAAACTGAAAATTCATTAACCATGTGAGTATGATGTTATCTCTTGTTTTTTTATTGTTGTGATTATTGTTATATGATGATTTAATGTTAGTTATGAGTAAAGCTTGAGTAGAAACTTGTGAACTTGTGATATATGAGTATATGCTAGAACTTAAGTTTGATTGAGTATGTGTAGATCAAAGGAATTAATGATAGAATTGATTAAATGAAAAGAAGAAATATGATTAGAAGTGTCATAGGTTACATTGTTGAGTTAATATGGTGTTGGGGATGGTTTTTTATGATTAAATCATGTAGAAAAGTGGTTTGAATAAGTAAAAGAAGAACAAGGGATGCAATTTTAGGCTGGCACACCCCTTACCACGGGCTGTAGCAGGGAGCGTGGCAGCTACTATGCCCCATTACTAAGCCACCAGGGGGTGGTGGCAAGGGGCATTGTGGCCTCTGCCCCCTTACGAATTTCCACATGCTCCTTGATATGGCGCATGTTAGGGGGCATGGTGATCACTACTACCCTTAGCACGGTCCGTATGAATCAAAAACTCCTTTGTCCTTCTTTCCTTTGTCAGGTTGACTTGATTTCATCATGATTTCATCATCCAAACTTGGATTAAAGTGATTTCAAATACTATGAAAAGCTTAGAAAGAATCCTATAATTGCTATGTTGTAAGTTCTAGGAAACTCTAGGAATAACAAAGCTTAAGATGGATTTGTTTCATTAGTTGTGTGGAAATAGTTAAGCTTATTCATATCATAATTTCTTCAAGACCATTAGGCTAAGGAGTTAATATAACAAGTTAGACTTCTTAGACATAAAATGAACTTAGTTAACAAATCTAAGTCCTACTTGGCTTAATCTAATTTAGTAACTAAATTGAGACTTAAAATAGTCTATGTATATCAAATGAATCCAAGTTCATGAATAAATGATTGCTTTTGTGTTGTATTCTCTTCATTGGCCTTTTGCCAACTTTCTATTCTTGTTTGATTTTCATATGAAGGATGATGATGGCTTGGTAATGATGCTAGTGTTGTTGATGATTGGATGGTTGTTGGGGGTGATGCTTTAGTCTTTCTAGAGAATAGTTAAGGTTTAACTTAGATGCCAGGTGGGTAACAACAATCTCATCACCTTGCTTGTGTTTGTATTATAGTTGCACTTAAATTGATATTAATATAACCGATTATGCATGGGGTTGAGGATTTGTTTGCTATTTGATGATTAAATTGAGTGATACCCTTTGTGTTGTGTGAATTGTGCATTATGAATTGTTGAGTGTTTGAAATTCAAATGGTCATTAATTAATATGATATAAATCTTAGTTGACCCTAAATGAATTGGTCATGCATTGCATCACATCACATTTGCATTGGTCGGGGTTCACATCATGTATTAATATTCCAATTCTATAGTAGTATATCTTGGGACCAGTGGGTCTATTTGTTGGCTACTAGTAGGGTTGTTGGCTTCATGGGAACTAAGCAAGCACCGAAGGACGTCGCCCGTGTCGGAGTCTGCTTAAGGGATTAATACTCAGGGAAGGATATGTGGTTCTAAAGGAGTGGGCCATTCTCCAAAAGACTACTCGTATCCTGTGGGGCTTTAGTGTGGGATATTCCCCTAGGCGGGTTAGGTGAGGAGACGAGGCTTAAAAAGAAAATTGATTGATAAAGCAAATGTTTTGATTCTATGCACAAAATTATTTCAAAAAGAACTCCTCACTCCTTAGTCTTGTCTAAGGGGTAGATAGAGGCTATGTTTCAATAAAATGAGTTTCAAATAAAATCCTCAATCCTTAGCTAAGTCTAAGGAGAAGTTAGAGGTTAATTTTCAATGAAAATTATTTATAATGAAATCCTCCCTCCTTAGCGATATGTAAGGGGCAGTTGATGATTATATCTATGGTATAAAGAAATGATTTTTGTGCTAAGAAAAATATGAGCTAAGGCTAAAGTTGAGTATGCACCCCCTTCATTAGTTTACAGTTCTCCTGGGCGTGAATGGCGTGTATTCAGTCCTTCAACCCCCAAGAGAGAGCATAAACCTCTATTGGTTTGGATTCCGCTCATCCAAACTGTGCATATCATATAGTTGAGTGAGCATTACATATGTTTGTTAAATAAAACTTGTTTGACATTTGATCGTGTTGTGATTTGATTTTGTTATCCACTGAGCTATGTTTGAGCTCATACCCCTACAATGATGTTGTAGGAATAGCTGAAGCTTTGGTTTGGGGATAGATCAATGTGGCGAAGAACCCTTGATGATAGAAGACAAATTTGTTATGAGAAATAGATAGATGATATGGTTTGTTAAGATTTTATCTTTTGTATATTATAAGCTTTGTTTATAAGATAGAAGTGCAATGTTGTAGTTTCAAGTTTGTAAAATGTAGATGTTTTATTCTATTTTACTATTTGGTAAGGGATACCGACTCTCTACGATTCTAGTAAACTGTAGAAAATCAGATTTCCTTTATTTATGATAAATATAATTTCATATTAGATGTTTACATAGTATTTATTCAGGTCGAGCCTTGCAAACTCTAACTTGCAAGACGATTCTCATATTACGGGTGCACACGTAATATGATAACTTCAGGTTATCCGTCTAGGCTTGTATTTAGGGTATGACATCGACAGCGTAAACTATCTACACCAATAGTGGACGTTGTAACGCTGGCGACTTTTGAAGCCAGCATTCCCTAGAACAATATCACGTAAATTTTACACAAACACTGGCATCATGAAGTGCAACGCCGACAATGTTGGATGCTGATGTACGTGCAAATTCTCCCTGTACGAGTCTGTTTCATTTGTAACTAATTATACATACATACATACATACATACATACATACATACATACATACATATAAAGAAGAAAGAAGAAGAAGAAGAACAAAAGATAAAATCTAAAAACTAAAATAAACATAAAACATTTCTAAATTAGTAGGTTTAATATTTGTTAAGTGTTAAACTTTAGTAACCACAATAAATAGAAAACACTTTTATTATACTAAATGAAGAGGTTAAATTATAATAACTATCCGATAATTGTTTTATATAGGTGAGTATATAAGAATGGAAAATCAGAATAAGTTAAATTTACGAATAATGTGACTTTTAAAAATAACAAAATAATAATATGAAATAAGATCAAGGAAACACATGAAGATAAATGATACAAAAAAAATATTAGTTACCATAAAATGATCAAACCAAAGAATGATGTAAAAATAATAGTGATGATGATAATAAAATCCTGAATTGTTGAATACAAACTCTATAAAACCCCAATAAAAATAAAATATCTTAAGATCAAGACAAGCAAAATGAAAATGAAAAAATAATGAAAATCTGTTATCATAAGATCTTTACCTTAAAAGACCAACATAGGTAATAGAAATTAAATCAAATACCAGTATAAGACACTTAGGCACTCATAGGAATTTAGTTATATAATATATGTTTTATTGATAAATATTTTTATTCATCTCGATAGGTAATCTTGATATTCTTGAGGACTTTCCAGTTGACTATTATGATTAAACAAAATGAGTAGGAAAATAACTCAGAACTATTATATTGTTTTGTTTGTAATTAGCGGCATATGTAATGTAAAGATAATAATATGGTTGTTGTGGAAATCTATTGAGTATGTGTTGTAAGCTATTTGTTTGGTTGACAAACCAAGATAATAAAAGTGATAATACAGATTGCCTAATGATTTAATAAAAGCATGTTATTTGTTGTGTGTGTAATGTATGATCACCATAAGCCTGACTAAAAATTCTTGGCTTTATAATTAAAACAATTATGCATTACACTAACCTCATCATTGCATATTCTAAAAAGGTGATAGCCTACTACGTATTTGTATTTTCGGTTATCTATTACTTCTTAGTTTTTCTAAAACGTTAGTTCTTTCAAGATTTTCTTTATTCCATTGGTTCCACTGGAACTAAGTGGCAACGAAGGACATCGCCCGTAATATCATTTTGAAATTACTAATACTTAGGGAGTTTCCAAGGATTGATGCAAGAAATAATTAGTTAAAATACCTTTAAATTAAAGTGATAATCTTGAAATGAGAAATCATTGATTTTTATGTATACTTAGTCTCTCTTGAGCAGGTAGGTCATGAAATAAATGTTCTTCAACCCTAAAAAGAAGGTATAAATCTTTTTCTTGTTTGGATTATAGATCATGCGAGCTTGTATCTATGCATATGATTGATTGTTGCATTACATATGATTTGTTAATAAACTTGCTTGATGTGTAATATGTCTAATTGTTTAATGAGCTCATGGTTTTTCTCATACTCCTAAAGATCTTTCAGGTTGACACTTCGACCCTAGCTTATTTCTTTCAGGAGCATGACTTCGGTAAGAATTTAGATGCTAAAAGAATTCATGATATTTAGGATAAGTGGTTTACTTTTATTTCCTAGTTATAAGTTAGTTAGTATTTGAAATATCAGTTTATGTATTTGGAGACAGATAAAATAGGAATATGGTATGTATTATTGAGTTATTTAAGACTTGTGATGACAGTTATTTTACTATTTTATGGCTTACATGTATTTGTCATTTCTTATCAATACAACTAAAAGATCCTGTTATTTGAAAATATATCATCCCTGAAGGTATATCTAGTAATAGTATACATGTGAAAACCGTATGCTACTACTAGGGGTATCCTCAGAGCATGATAGGTGCATCATGACATTACCATGGGCTAGTGCCTCCACTAGAGAGCAGTCCTATAGTTCGAACATATACTCAAGTGAACACCGAAGACCCAGGGCCCTTAAGAACTAGAGAGAGCAAATCAAAGCATCTCACGAAGATGCACGACATCATGACACTCGACTTGGGTTACCTCGAGGCACTGAGTAAGGGACAAGTTGCATGCTAAGATAGAGTTTGCAGGTCCCAGCTCAACCCGAGCTCGTAGAGACAACATGTACATACTTGCTGCCAAGGATACCTAGCTCGGTTCCAACAAGGAGTGCATGCTCAAAGAAATCAAGGATACAATGAGAAGATTATCGACTATTAGAGAAGGCTTTGAGGATGAACCTATCGCTAAAATGCTCCTAGGCAAGACACCCTTCACCGTTAAGGTCTAATTCGAGGTGCTCTGGACTGGAGCTTGGCTACTAGCCCTATAATCTTATAATGAGTCAATTGATCCTGAGGAACACATCACTCAGTTACAATCTGCTGGTGATACACAACTTCTCATATGCGATATGATGCAAAACTTTTCCTACTACCTTTTGAGGAGTAGCTCGTATATGGATCAACAAACTCAAGCCAAGCACCATAAGTTCATTCTCCCAGCTCAGCAGCCTCTTTGTAGTGCACTTCATGGCCAGTAAGCTACAGGAGAAGAATGCCTCGTGCCTTTATATGGTTCGGCAAATGCGAGTTGAACCTTTAAGAAATTACCTGGTGAGATTCAACAAAGCAAGCTTACAGGTCCCGAACCTCAACTAGAGAGTAGCTTTAAAGGCTATTAAACAAGGGGTCCTTGCGGATGACCTGTTTTTCAACTCCATTTCAAAATGCCTACTTACTATGCTTGAACAAGTGAGAAAGAAGACATAGAAATATATTTGCCGAGAGAACACCAGAAGTGTCAAGAGGGAAACTAAAGCTTGGGTCGAGCCGCCTCAAACTAAAAATTATCCATCTCTAGACAAAGGGCTACAAATGGACTGCGATAACTTCAATCGAAATGATGTACAATGACGATGATAGGTGGAAACTCTTCCCCAATTTATGATGAGTTCACACCCTTAAACTTACTAGTCCACGACATCTTCCTTAAAATAAGGAACCAGTGCTTCCTGCCTCCACCACCTTTGATGAGGCCCAACTCGAAAGAAAGACTTAAAAGAATATTGCAAGAATATTGGAAGCTCAAGAGCACCATAAAAGACACCATTCAGCATGGCTGGCTCAAACAACACATCGACTGCCACCAAAAGCTAGAGCTACCTGCATAGAAACACATGATTGACGAATAGGAGAGAGCCATTAACACCTAAGACTACGAGGATCAGCCTCAACCTCACCAACAATGCCATAGTGAGATCAATATTATCATAGGTGGACCATTGACGGACCATTGACTTCAACAAAGACGAGGCTACCACCTGGCCCAAGCTCATCCCATAAATGAAGAACCTATAACCTAAAAGGACTAAGGTCGACATCTTTATCTCCTTTTTAGACAAAGACTATGCAAGGGTTCAAACCTTTTACCAAGGTACCCAGGTGATTTGTGCTTGCATTTCAAGCTAAGAAGTCAAGAGGGTGTTGATCGACACAGAAAGCATTGCTAACGTTCTTTTCAATCAGGCATATGATAGATGTAGGATGAGCTGAAACCGAAGTTAAGGCCTTAATATCACAAGTTATTCAGTTTTGACAACCGTCCTAACTTCATGGGATCATAACTTTACCCCTCAAGTTTAGGAAGAATCATGCAGTGTCACATATCATATAGTCTTTCTCGCGGTAGGTTATTAGTCCACCTATAATGCCATATTAGGTAGAGCCATGTAGTTCATTTTCAGCATTATCATCTCCCAACCACACCTTAAAGCCAAGTTTCCAACCCCAATTGGGATAAAGATATGTTAAGGAGATTACAAACAATCCCTACAGTTGTACATCAAAGCTGTAAAGGGAGACCACGTCTGTACTATAGATATGCAACCAGACAAAGGGTCCAAGTGTTGAGCCGAGCCATCCGAGCTCACAGAAGAAGTCACGTCGAACAACAATCTCAAATATACCACAAAAGTGGGAAAATCGATTCCTTCTAACATTAAAGAGAGATTGATCACATTCTTGCAAACGGATAAAGATGTCTTCACATGGATGCCCTCTTACATGATAAGCATAAACCCGAACGTGATCATACACCAGCTGAACATCAACAACACCCATAGGCCAGTTCACCAAAAGATCAGACACTCCGCCCTAGATAGGCAAGCCACCATTGAAGAGGTATACTACTCAAAGCAAGATTCATTAAAGAATAAAAATGCTCCATGTGGCAATCTAATGTAGTCCTGATTAAGAAAACATGTGGCAAATGATAAATGCACACCAATTATATCGACCTAAACAAAGCATACCCAAAGGATTGCTTCCTGCTACCATGGATTAATCAACTCATTGACAATACCTTGGGCCCTTAGCTGTTGAGCTTTATGGATGTCTTCTCGAGTTACAACCAAATCAAGATGAAGAAAACAGATGAGATCTACACCTCCTTCATCACATCATTTGGCACGTATTATTATAAAATGATGCCATTTGCATTGAAAAATGCCAGAAGCACCTTCCAATGACTGGTTACCAATGTGTTCAAACCTCAGATAGGTTGAAACATGGAATTCTATGTTGATGATATGATTGTGAAACTTAAACAAGCAACGACTTACTTGTGTAGCCTATAAGAAACCTTCGATCAACTTTGCTTCTACAACTTAAAGCTCAACCCACAGAACAACACATTTGGAACATCGTCCATAAAACTCTTGGGTTATGTGGTATCCCGACAATGGATCGAAGCTAACCCTGATAAGATTAAAGCGATCTCGACAATGGTACCGCCCACATCAATTAAGGAGGTATAACAACTAGCTGCTAGAGTCATCACACTAAGTAGATTCCTCTTTAGGTATGTAGATAGGTGCTCCAAATTCTTCAAAATAATCAAGAAACCCAATCGGTTCAAAAAGACAAAGGAATCCTAACAAGCCTTTGATGAGCTCAAAGACTTCTTGATGAAACCACCAATGCTAATGACCCTAATCTAAGGTGAGGTCTTATAACTCTATCTTACAATGAATGATATGGCTCTCTAGTTCATATTGACCTGGGCGGAAGGCAAACAACACCGATTGATATATTACATCAGCCACGCCCTATAAGGACCGGAATAGATATATACTAAAGTGGAAAAGTTTGCCCTCGGGGTGGTAATATCCATGTCGGCTACGTCCGTATTTTCAAGCACACCAGATTATTGTCCTTACCAATTTACCGATAAGGATAGTCCTCCAAAAGCCAAAAATCTCGAGAAGAATGATGAAGTTTGAAATCAAACTTAGTACCTATAAGGTATAATACCAACCTTGGGATGCCATAAAGGCATAAGTTATAATAGACCTCCTGGTTGAATACAACGAGACACTTAAGCCTAAAGACCAATAAAAGCCTGTATGGACCCTTCATGTAAATGGATCCTCCTCATAAAGGGAGAGTAGAGCCGGCTTAGTCTTTGAAAGACCCCATGGAGTCAAGATTAGTTCCATCTTAAATTTTGGTTTCCCTACAAGTAAAAACAAAGCAGAATACAAGGTCTTACTAGCAGGGCTTAAGTTCACTACATGTGTCGAAGCAAAAATAAGGGACCTCAAGATCTTTTCTAACTCTTAGCTCATGATGCAACAAGTTAAAGGTATATACGAGACAAAAAGTGAAGAAATGGCGAATACCTAGAAGCAATCTGGTCTCTCATTAAAGAGCTACCTTCTAGCGATGCGAGCATTGTCAAAAGATTGCCTCCATTAACCACACCCCACGTACTGACCTACTTTGCCTCATCAGCCCGTAGCTATTCAACATATGGGGACTAGACATCTTAGGCCCATTCCCTCCATCCATAGGCCAGAGGAAGTTCATAATAGTTTGCTATCATTACTTTATGAAATTTGTAAAAGACGAGGCAATGGAAAAGGTCACAAGAAAAAATGTCCAACACTTCATCTACGCGAACATCATAGTTAGGTTCAAAGTCCTATACTCCATAGTGATGGATAGTGAGTGGCTATTTAGCACCAAGAGGATCAACGATTTTTGTGCCGAATACCATATCACTCCTCATTACACCTTAGCTGCATACCTAAGAGTTAACGGCCATGTCGAAGCAATAAATAAGACAATCATGCAAATTCTAAAGGCTGGGGTAGACCGTTAGAGTAGCAAATGGACTTATGAGTTGTCTAGCATCCTATGGGGATACCGTAACACCTGGCGAACCCTAATAGATGAAACCTGATGGAGGCATGGCTAGAAGTTGGAGAGTCAATCCACTTGAGATGCCACCTGGACCGGCTTCAAGCACTCAGGTTAAAAGATTCAAGGAAGCACTCAACGAGTTGATTCAAGAGATTCAAGAGGAAGAGATACATTTGCACACCATCCATGATGAACCCAAACTTATCAAAATCATCAAGGCAAGCTCGGGAATAGACTAAGACAAGATTTAAGAAAATCTAACCAAAGCTGGCAAAGTACACCGTCAGCTTTAATTTAAGCACTCCCGACCTTCACCTAAATAGCCAGCATAGAAAACGTTATCATCGGGCATCTTATCTTCTAAATTGGCTCAATACCGCCCGCTTTCACCACATACGCCGCCCGCATACATACTGACGTAGACATTCTGTTGCTCTTGGCTTTTAATTCCAATTCTTGTAGGCCGCTAACACATATTAATGACTACCAGCGTATATTTGACGACTTTTGAGTTTCCTTGTTTAGTCTTTTAGGTTTCCTTTGCTTGTTTATAAGTAGTCTTTGGTTTGCATTTTGAATACATAACTTTAATAGTACAATTGAGAGATTTCTCTTTAGTTCTTAACTAAACTTCTTCTTGAACTTATTGAATCTACTCTATGGCATTCAATCTTCGACTTATCAATCGAAATTTCCACCTTCGATTGTGGCGTCTACTACATGTACCAAGGTTCTTGCCTCTATATAGGCAATAGGTCACGATTCCATATAATCTTGATGATCTTGGGTTTAATTCCAATCGTATTGGTATTGGGTTTTGTCATAGGTTGATGAGGTTCATATCAATTTGGTATCAGAGCCTAGGGTTTGTTAAGGTTTTCCTATCCTTATCTTTTTTCAAAGTTTCATTCCTTTAGGGTTTAGAAGCATTTTTCTTCATGTTCTTGTTAGATCTTCAATTGTTTCATTGATTCAATCTTGTTAGTTCATCTAGTTGATAAAAAAAAAAAAAAAAAGAGAAGGTCTTGCATAAAAAAAATTCGTGTTTAAAAAAAGTGCGGGTGAAGTCTTTGAAGGAATTATTTTAAGCTTTATTTTTGGGTTTGTGATAGAATTGTTTGTTGATTTAGTCTAAAATAGCCCCCATTGATAAGTTTGATTGAATTCTTTGGATATATCTTATGTTGCTTGATTTAGTTCTTAAAGAACTAAAAGAAGGATTTAGAGTGAGGAACAACATCTGATTTATGAGAAAACACGAGTGGGTTGAGTGAATCATCTTTAGCATGAAACACGTGAGGGAGAGATATGTGGGGATTATTTTTTGTTTCTAACTTTGTTTTCTATAGGAAAGAAAATATGTCATAGAAAGGTACGTCTGATGGTGAGAAGGGAGGAGTTGATACAAAATTGATTCTCTAGGCTCTAATAATTGAGATGTAATATATGTTTAGAGAGGGAATGGAAGAACTCCATGAGAAGGTAGATAAGAGCATAGAGTAGTCACGAAACGCTCCTCCAGTCAATAGAAGAGAGAGGGTTCCTGGAGAGGAGTATGGGTGCAGGGAGAAGAATATGATGGGTTTGGTTTTGAAGAAGAGTATGGTCGGGGTTCTACTGGTAGTAATAGGAGATATGGAGGTAGGGTTAGAGGAGATAGGAATTAGGAGGATCATTACTTAGGTAACATAAAGATGAAAATTCCATCTTTTCAAGGAAAAAATGACCTTGAGACGTATCTGGATTGGGAAAAGAAGATTGAATTAGTCTTTGATTGTCATAATTATTCCGAAGCCAAGAAGGTAAAACTTGTTGCCATTGAGTTTTTAGATTATGCCATTGTTTAGTGGGACCAATTGGTGTTGAATAGGAGGAGAAATAGGAAGCCAATAATAGAGACTTTGGAAGAGATGAAGAAAGTGATGAGAAAGTGATTTGTCCCCACATATTTCTATAAGGACTTATACAATAGGTTGCAAAATCTTAGACAAGGTAATAGGATTGTAAAGGAGTACCACAAGGAGATGGAGCTGGTAATAATTAAAGCGAATTTGAAGGAGGACCGTGAGGCTACAATGCTGAGAATTGTGGTTGGATTGAATAGGAAATCCAAAAAGTAGTGGAGTTACAACACTATGTTAAGTTGGAGGACATGGTTCACATGGCTATAAAAATTGAGAACCAACTCAAGAGGAAGGATAGTGGTGTTTCATGCTTTTCTTTTGGTTTGGGTTCATCTAGGTACAAGCCTAGTTACTGGAAGAAGGAGGAGAAGCAGCCCATTACAAAGTCGAAAATTACATAAACATGAAGTGGTCTGCCCTATAAACCAAGGTAAATCTGATTCTTTTACTAGTAGAAATTGTGATATTAAATGCTTTAAATGTCAAGGTAGGGGTCACATTGCTAGCTAATGCCCTAACAAACTCACCATGATATTGCGTGGTGATGGTGAGTATGAAGCTGAAGAGGACAGTGAGGATGATGAGGAGATGTTAGTGATGAAGAAGTTCCAATGGAGAGGTTAGTGACAGTTGTGAAGAGAGCCTTAAGTGCACAGGTGAAAGAGGAGGCTACAGTGTAATAGGAAAATATTTTTCATACTAGATGCTATGTCGATGACAAGGTGTATGGTATGATTGTAGATGGGGAAAGTTGCACCAATGTAGTTAGCACTTTTCTTATGGAGAAATTAGTGCTCAAGACCACTAAACATCCTAGTCCATATAAGCTGTAATGGTTGAATGACAGTGGTGAGACCAAGGTGAACAAGCAAGCTTTGATTGCTTTTCGCATTGGGAAATATGAGGATGAGGTGTTATGCGATGTTGTACCGATGCAGGCTTGACTATTTTGGTGGGGAGACCATGGCAATTCGACCAAAAGGTGATTTATAATGGCTTTACAAACAAATATTCTCTTGTTCACAATGGCAAGAATCATACTCTTGTACCTTTAATCCCTAAGCAAGTGTATGTAGATCAATTGCAGCTCCAACAATCATTTGAAAGGCAAAAGGTGAGTGAAAACAGAGTGAAAATGAGAGACTAAAAGAAAAAGAGACAAAGGATAAAAATCAAATTGAAAAAGAGAGGAAGGCTAGAAAGAGTGAGAGAAGCCAAGTTGAAGGGGGTTCGACTTTGGTGGTGAGAGAAAAGGAGAGTGTGGTCTTGCAAAAGGAGGGTTGTATGGCAATAGTGAGTACTGTGAGGCGAGCTTTTGTAATGAAATAGCCTATGTTGTTGATGATTTACAAAGAAACATGTTTGAACATTAATGATTTTTCTAACTCTTTACCTAGTTCTATCATCTCTATTTTGCAGGATTTTGAAGATGTTTTCCCTAAGGAAGTCCTGAAAGGATTACCTCTAATTCGAGGAATCGAACATCAGATAGATTTTGTACCTAGAGCAATAATTCCAAACCAACCAACATATAGAAGTAATCCTGAGGAGATAAAGGAACTCCAAAGGCAGGTTAGTGAGTTAATGGATAAAGGGTACGTGAGGGAAAGCATGCGTCCATGCACAGTTCCAGTTATTCTAGTGCCTAAGAAGGATGAGACTTGGAGAATGTATGTTGATTGTCGTGCCATCAACAATATCATGGTAAAGTATTATCACCCCATTCCTCGCTTAGATAACATGTTAGATGAAATGCATGGGTCTTGTGTATTTTTTAAAATTGATTTAAAAAGCAGGTATCATCAAATTAGAATGTAAGAAGGGGATGAATGGAAAACTACCTTCAAGACAAAATATGGTTTATATGAGTGGTTGGTTATGCCTTTTGGATTAACTAATGCGCCAAGCTCCTTCATGAGATTAATGAACCATGTTTTGCATGCTTTCATTAGGAAATTTGTAGTAGTCAATTTGATGATATCTTCATTTACCACATGAACTTAGATGACCATTTAAACCATTTAAAATCTGTATTGGATATACTTTGAAGGGAAAGACTATTTGCTAACCTTGAGAAGTGCACATTTTGCACAAACAAAATTGTGTTTCTTGGTTTTATAGTTAGTGCACAAGGAATACAGGTTGATGAAGAGAATGTTCGTGCAATCCAAGAATGGCCAAGTTCAACCAATCTGAGTCAAGTGCGAAGTTTCCATAGACTTGCAAGTTTTTACAGGAGATTTGTGAAGGACTTCAGTAGCATTGCAGCACTGATCACTAAAGTTATCAAGAAGAATGTCAGGTTCAAGTGGGGAGAGGAATAAGAAAAGGCCTTTCAATTGATTATGGATAAGCTAACACATGCTCCTTTACTTGCTTTACCTGATTTCTCTAAAACATTTGAAATTGAATGTGATGCTTCAAGTTTAAGAATTGGAGCAGTGCTGATGCAAGAAGGATGACCTATTGCATACTTCAATGAGAAGTTTAGCAGGGCAGCCTCGAAGTATCCTACATACGACAAGGAGATGTATGTGTTGGTTCAAGCCTTGGAAACCTAGTAGCATTACTTATGGCCTAAAGAATTTGTGATTCATATGGATCATGAATCCTTGAAGCATTTGAAGAGTCAGCAAAAGTTGAACAAGAGGCATGTGCATTGGATGGAGTATATCAAGACATTTCCTTAAGTCATTCGCTATAAGCAGGAAAAAAAAATATTGTTGCTGATGCGCTTTCTCACTCAACACTTGATGCTAAGTTGCTTGGTTTTTAACATATTAAGGATTTATATTCTGTAGACCAAGATTTTGCTAAAATTTATGTTTGTTGTGAAAGGACAGCCTATGGGAAATTCTTTAGACATAATGGATATCTATTTAGAGAAAATAAGTTATGCAATCTCAGTTGTTCAATTAGGGAATTGTTGGCAAAAAAGTCCCATAGTGGGGGATTGATGGGACACTTTGGGGTAGCAAAGACTTTTAGTGTTTTGCAAGAACATTTTTACTGACTCCAAATGAAACGAGATGTTAAGAAAGTCTGTGACAAGTGTATCACTTGTAGATAAACTAAGTCCCGAGTACAACCCAATGGTTTGTACACACCTTTACCTATTCCAAGTGAACCTTGGGTGAATATATCGTATTAGGTTTACCTAGGAGTAAGACTGGTAATGATCCTACTTTTGCTATAGTGGATAGATTTTCAAAGATGGCACACTTTATTCCATGTCACAAAAGTGATTATACTTCTTATATTGCAGATTTGTTCTTCAAGGAGATTGTGAGACTTCATGGTATGCCTAAAATAATTATATTTGGTAGAGATGCAAAGTTCTTAAGTTAATTCTAGAAAACTTTATGGTGTAAGTTAGGAATTAAATTGTTATTTTCTACAACTTGTTATCTACAGTTTGATGGTCAAATGGAAGTAGTAAATAGGACTTTATCTATATTGTTAACTATCATTAAGAAGAATATTAAAATATGGGAAGAATGCCTACTACATATTGAATTTACTTGTAACCGTACTATACATTATGCCACTAAATTTTCATCTTTTGAAATTGTGCATGGTTTTAATCCACTAACTCCATTGGATTTGTTATCTTTACCTATATTTGAAATTTTTTAATTTAGATGGCAAGGAAAAAGCGAAGTTTGTAAGGTAAATTCATGAGAAGGCAAGACTCAATATTGAGAGACGAACTTAATAGTATGGAAAACAGGCCAACAAAGGACGTCGTTAGATGGGCTTTGAACCTGGTGATTGGGTATGGCTTCATATGTGCAAGGAAAGATTTCCTAAGCAAAGGCGTTCTAAGTTGCTTCCAAGAGGCCATGGTACTTTTCAAGTTTTGGAGTGCATCAATGACAACGCTTACAAGCTTGATTTACCATGTAAGTATACTATAAGTGTTACTTTTAATGTTACTGATATGAGTCCATTTGATGCGGGTGATGAATTTCTAAGGACAAATCCTTCTCAAGAGGAAGGGAATGATGGAGGCATGGCTAGAAGATAGAGAGTCGATCCACTTGAGAAGCCACCTAGACTGGCTTCAAGGAATCGGGTTAAAAGATTCAAGGAAGCACTCAATAGGTTGATTCAAGAGGTTCAAGAGGAGGAGATACATTTGCATACCATCTAGGATGAACCAAAACTGATCAACATCATCAAGACAAGTTCAGGAATGGACCAAGATAAGATTCAGGAAAATCTAACCAAAGCTAGCAAAGTACATCGCTGGCCTTAATTTAAGCACCGCCAGCCTTTACCTAAATTAGCTAGCATTGAAAATGTTGCCATCGGGCAGCTTATCTTCTAAACCAGCTCAACACCGCCAACTTTCACCACATACGCCGCTAGTGTACAAGCCTAAGCTAATGGCATACATACCGGTAAAAACATTTTGTTGCACTTGGCTTTTAATTCCAATTCTTGCCAATCCCTATAGGTTGCCAGCATATATTTGATGGCTTTTGAGTTTCCTTGTTTAGTCTTTTAGGTTTCCTTTTCTTGTTTATAAGTATTCTTTGGTTTGTATTTTGAACACATAACTTTGATAATACAATTGAGAGATTCTCTTTAGTTCTTCGCTAAAATTCTTCTTAAACTTATCAGATCTACTCCGTAACGTGCAATCTTCAATTTATCAATCAAAATTTTTTCATCTTTGATTGTAGCGTCTACAATACATACTAAGGTCATTGCCTTTGTAGAGGCAACGGGTCGTGATTTCATACAATCTTGACGATCTTAGGTTATGATTCCAATCATATTGGTATTAGGTTTTATCATAGGTTGATGGGTTCATATCAAAACCCCCCTTCATCTAGCCTTCGGGACTGAAGCTATTCTACCTATGGAGCTAGAACTACCAAACATTCAAACTCAGTCCTATAATGAGCTAATCAGTGACGTTGGCCTTTGAGCAGAACCCGATGCAATAGAAGTAGCTCAGGACATCATGAGTAAAAGGATTGCTGGCTATCAGTAGAGGGCAGCATGATATTATGACAAGAAAGTCAAGCATAAAGTTTTTCACCCAAGTGACCTCATTTGTAGAGAGTTAGAGGCAATGGGGTTAAAGGAAGCCCAAGGAAAACTTGCCCCAAACTAGGAAGATCCCGTTAGGGTGGAGGAGGTCCTAGGAAATGGGGCATACAAGCTCGAAACACTAGATGGTGATCTTATTCCCAGAACCTGGAATGTAGAGAATTCGAGAAAGTTCTTTAAGTAGCTCTGACTGGCTTATGTGTGAAAAGCATGAGAAAAAAAAAAAGTAATCATGAATGAAATGAGGATTCTACAATTAATAATGTGTCTTCATGATCTTCCTCTTATGTATCCAACCACAAAATGATAAAGGTATTCAGTAGGGGGCTCAAGAACTTAAAGAACTCCGGTCCCTCGTGTCGAAAGAGCTTGGGTAATTCCCTCCCAAGGGTAAGTCCCGTCGAGAGCTTGGGTAACTTCCCTTTAAGGGTAACTCCCCTCGTGAGCTCATATAACTCCTTCTTAAGAGTATCTCCCCTTGAAAACTTAGGTAACTCCCTCTTAAGGGTAACTCCCTTCGAGAACTCGGGTAACTCCCCTCGAAAGCTTGGGTAACTCTCTTCGAGAGCTTAGGTAACTCCCTCTTAAGATAACTATCCACGAGAGCTTAAGTAACTCTTTATTAAGGGTAACTCCTTTCATGAGCTTGGGTAACTCCCTCTTCAGGGTAACTCTCCTGGAGAGCTCAGGTAACTCCCCTCGTAAGCTCGGGCAATTCCCTTTTAAATGTAACTCCTTTTGAGAGCTCTGGTAACTCCCTTTTACGGGTAACTCCTAATGAGAGCTTGAGTAACTCCTATCGAAAGCTTGGGTAACTCCCTCTCAAGGGTAACTCCCCTTGTGAGCTCGAGTAACTGCCTCTTAAGGGTCATTCCCCTTAAGATCTCGGGTAAGTCACTCTTAAGGGTAACTCCCCTTGTGACTGCATATTACTGCCTCCTAAAGGCGACTCCCCCTTAAATTCCTATATCAAGTCCCAAAAAAAAAAAAAAAAAAAAAAAAAACAACAAACAACTACACTAGAAATTAAGATTGCAAACAAGTTACAAGTAAATTCATTAGTCAAAAGAAAATCATTACAGTAGTTTTGACTAGTGTCTCAGCCAAGGTAGTTTTGACTGACATTCCAACTAAGAAATACAAAGAGAAATCTACACAAGTACAAACTTCTTCGGGCTGAACGTAACTTCAAGTTAGAAGACCCCAACAAAGATTTGAACCTTAATTAGAGTTCTTCCACAACCAGCTGACCACAACTTGAAAATGTGGATTCGAGCTGAATACGACTTCACTTCCGCAAGTGCACCCTGAGCTTGTCCATCAACCTTCAGAACGACAATGAATCTCAGCTAGACAAGAGCTTAGAATGACCAAGAGATCTAGAAGTGAAGCCAATCCCCCTAATGAGCTTATGCCTAACAAGCCATCGAGAGACCGAGCTCAAATGGGAGAACATGCTCTTGCATCTTAAACGAACTCTGCTAGCAATCAAAATGGCCTTAAGAAGGAAGAAAGGTAGTAGGAGAAAGAGTTAAAAGGCCACTCCATGACGATTTCGACCTCAAGAAGCACCCCTGGCCTTAAATTGTTGAAGGAGGATGAGCCCCTACCCATATGCAGCGCACTACCATGGCCACCATGACCTCTCCACCAAGTAATAAACCTTGGTGAGCTCAATCCAAGAACCGTAGAAGACAATTATAGTCCTAGATTGGGCGTCTTAAACAATAGTGGGAAAAGGGCCTCTAGCAACATGACCAACCTACTACATGACCCTAGTAACGGACCCACATATATAGGGACCACAAGGCTTCTAACTTACTTAAACAGAGACAGTAGAGCTTCAACGACACCGTACAACTTACGATCTCCAAGGGCTCGACCTTTAAACCCAGAGGAGGTTAATGGAAAGAAGGCTCATGACTTGTCAAACTCTTCTGAAATAAAGGGCGAAGGGGAAATTTTAAATTTGTATAAGAGAAGTAAGATGGGTTCGTGGAGTGAAAATCTACCCGCTAGCACTACTTATAGGCAATAAAGGACTCTACTAGAACCCCTATTGAATACCACCAAATCTTGCGAATCCTAAGTTTAACTCACCCTAATTGTCTGACCACACCTGGAGAATCTATATACATTGAACAAGAAAGTTTTCTATCACATGCTACCTCCCTTGTAGAGCAACATCATCCTCTTTGGAAAGTCGTACCAATGACCTACTATTGACCTAGGAGTTAAATGCCAAGTCTAACATGAACTAGGAAAGAATAGACTAAGAAAAACAAAATCAATTGAAGATGAGCTCCTTGAGCATTAACCGAAGATACAACAAAATTATAAGCACATAGGGAAAACATAGCCAGAACTTGAAAAAATGCATCCATATATTAATGAAGGAAAGTACAATCTTCTTAAGAAAAAAAAAACTACAAACAAGGAAGGCCACCAAAAGGCCGATACATGAAACAAGCTCGAAACAAAGGTAAAAAAAAAAATTAAGCCCACATTCACTGAAAATCTTCTCGCTTGTAAGTTGAGGAGCTACAATAATGGCCTCAACCTACCTTTCAACATGACCTTTAGCTTGGGGCTCGACTACCGGCATTGGAACCTGTTGGTCAGATTCATAAGTTACAACCACAAGAGGACTTTACCCTGAGTACTCTGGCCCTAGAAACAGTATGGACCTCAACTTAGTCTGCCTCACCCACGGCACCGACCTTCGCTTCGAATTTACCCTGCTCAATACCCACTATATCATCCCCCTCCTCATCAGAAGCCTTTGATGGAGCCACTTCGAATGAGCAACCAGAAAACTAAGGTCCACGTTTAGATACCTCTCCAACACATCAATCCTTATCAGCTTGGTGATATCACGAATGAGCTTCACCTAGACCCTCTTCCACTCCTTGATCTTAAAAAACTCCTTTAAAATTTGATTCTTGGTCACCTTAGGAATGAACTGACTACTTTCTAAGTCGTCCATGTAAGTCTGCAACAAGAATAAGGAAACAATGAAGTCAAAATGTGAGTAACAATGGTTAATAATGCACCTACGAATTCAAATGAACCTACCTTCCACCTCTGCTGCTCCAAATTAGATGATTGGATGCTATCCTTCAGCTTACCGATCTCTAAAGTAACGAGCTTCAGCTCTCGCTTTTGCATCGCACACCCTAGTTGGGCATCTCTTAAGTGACAAGATTACTTATATCGTTTGTCCCTTACACTCCTCCACTTACTCTTACATTCAACAGCCATCATCTCAATAAGAGATAGCCTTCTCCTTGCCTCGAGCACATCAGATTGACTGCGTCAAACTTTGTCTTTCGTCTCCTTACGTAGCCTTTCGTGCTCAGCATAAGTAACTCACTCTTGCCTCGTGTCTCGTTCTACCTAACCTTAGGTAGCTCTTTCTCTATCTCGCTTTACCCTTACTACCTCGAGCTCCCCCATACCCCAGATAAAGGAGATAACTCTCAACTATAAGTAATGGAGAGTTCCATAAGAAGAGAGAAACAAAGAACACAATGTACCACCTCACGGTTTGCCCTCAATACTCCAAAAGCTTGACCAGTCATCACCAAAGCTTGAAAACAAATAACAAGAAAGCTTGAGTAGCACATAAAAAAAAAAAAAAACCTTTTAATTATCACAAACAAGCTTCGTAAGGAAGGTAACAGCTTTACCTCATACGTCTTCCGTGTTAACAAGTCCACGGCTAAATCCACTAAAGATAGTCCACCATAAAAGGCCTTAACCTCTTCTTGTCCTCGAGACAGGCTGCTCCTCTAAAGTAAGCCATTCTTGCTCCACTTTAGTGCTTTCCCTTCAACAAAGTTGATTGGATCGCCAACAATACCTCTTCTAAGCTAACTCCTATGACCCTTAACCACCGTCGATCATTCAAGGCACTATTACTACTCCCAGCAGCCTCTACTATAGGATATGGCATGTTGCGAGCTTCAACAAGTATAGGGGTAGGGGAGTATCGAGCTAAACTCTGCTCCTCACAAGATTAAGCACAGCTAGAGGGCCCCATTAAGCAGTCATCAAGCCCAGCACCTCCAACCTCAATGGCAGCACGCATGGCCTCAATAGTAGCATCTTTAACCTTACTGCCATTGCCATCTCTGACCTCAATGTCAGTGCCTCTTGGGCCTTATTCGTCCAAATCAATGATCGGTGCACCAACCTCAGCAACCCGTATCTCGACCTCAATAAAGCACTTCCCACAGAATGTCTTCTTCTTCATCGAAGCCCTCTTTCAATTGTTTGATGGATCAGCAAGGATGTCACCCACATCTACCACAAACATTGTAAGCTCCGAAAAAGATAGCAAAAAGACAAACCAGCCAGTAATAATGGACAAAATACCTGCTCAGTCGAGCTCAAGCGCTCGAAACCTCCTCACAATGTCCTCTCTCTAAAGCTCGACTCGATGGGTGATGGGGGGAAGAAGAGAGAGAGAGAAGAGAGAGGCTATGATCATACGAAGAATCAAGTCCCACCTCCATCAGTGATCAACTTCCCACTTAAAAAATTATTCACTACAATTGTGGCATTGTAAGGCTTTCCACCTCACACCTTCAAAGCTCCCTACAACACCATTAGTGATACAAACCATGCTAAACCGTGATGAAACCCGATACCTAAACCTGGAAATCAACTTTAAGTTCAATCAAGATCGAATGGAAACTGTGACTTGATGCTTACAAAGTAAGGATCTTGGTATAGAAAGGACACCACGATTGGTGATGAAAATCCGATTGATAAGTCGTGAATGAATGCTATGGATAAACAGATAAGTTCAAAAAAGTTCTTTCAAGAACTAAAAAGAAATTAACTCTCATATTTGTATTCAATGATGTTATGTTCATACAAACAAAAACAAAGTCTATATATACTAATACATGGAAACCCAAAGGACATAAAATGAAAACTAATCTGGAGCCTAAATTCTAAGTTGGGGGCCTAAAATTGAAAACATGAATTTGATGAAAAATTTGTGCAAGTATGCCGACATGAAGGCCAACAGTATAACCCATGAAGCCGGCGGCATGTCCATGAAAGTTGGTAATGTATAGCCGACGTATCTCCAATGCCGGCGACTTAGGTAGGGCGGTATAAGGCTATTCGTCCACGTCATTGTATTGGTTCATTCCTATGTTAATTTTGAGGACGTGAATCAACTTTAGTTCATCCTTAGTATTGTGCATGTGGATCTCCTCTTCTTGAACATCTTGGATTAAGCCATTAAGGGCATCTTTAAATCTTTTAGCTCGGGCTAGTGTAATCGGTCTAAGCACCACCTTAAGTGGATCTACACTCCATCTCCTAGCCTTGCATCCATCATTCCCCTCCTCGTGAAAAGGATTTGTCCTCAAATCATCACCTATATCAAAAGGACTCAAATTAGTGACATTAAAAATAACACTTCCATTATACTCACCAGGTAAATCTAGCTTGTAGGCATTGTCATTGATACATTCGAGAACTTGAAAAGGACCATTGCCTATTGGAAGAAATTTGGAATGTCTTTGTGCAGGAAATCTTCCTTTACGCATGTGCAACCAAACCCAATCTCATGGTTCAAAAACTACTTGATGACACCCTTTGTTGACTTGTTTTTCAAATATGTTTGTCTTTCGCTCAATATTAAGCCTTACCTTCTCATGACTTTGCTTAACAAATTACGCTTTCTTTTTGCCATCCAAATTAACATGTTTAGACATAGGTAAAGGAGATAAATCCAATGGAGTTAGGTGGAGAATATTTGGTAGAGCTTTGTAAGTGTAAAAGAGAGTGTGTAAAGAATGAAGGAGGAATGCTGGCCACATGAGGAGAGAGGGAGGAAAAAATCATACACTATCTCAAAAGCGAAAATTTAGTCATAGAATGTATAGTACGGTTATAAACAAACTCAACATATAGTAAACAATCTTCCCATATTTTAATATTCTTTTTAATGATATTCTTTAACGAAGTAGATAAAGTCCGATTTACTAGGTCGGTTTGACCATTAGTTTGTGGGTGACAAGTAGTGGAAATCAATAACTTAGTTCCTAACTTACACCACAAGGTCTTCCAATAGTAACTTAAGAACTTAGCATCTCTATTTGAAACAATAGTCCTAGGCATACCATGTAATCTCACAAACTCCCTAAAGAACCAATCTGCAACATGTTAAGCATCATCCGTCTTGTGGCATGTAATAAAATGTTCCATATTTGAAAACCTATCTACAACCACAAAAGCATAATCCCTATCACATTTACTCCTAGGTAAACCTAACACAAAGTTCATAGAAATATCAACACAAGGTCCACTAGGAATATGTAGTGTTATGTAAAAGCCATGGGGTTGCACTTGGGATTTAGCTTGCCTACATGTGACACACCTCCCACAAAGTCTCTCAACATCTTACTTCATGTGGGGCCAATAAAAATGTTCTTGCAAAACTTCCAAGTTCTTAGCTACCCTAAAATGTTCCATCAATCCTCAAACATGAAACTCTTTCACTAACAACTCCCAAATAGAACAACTAGGAATGCACAATTCATTTTCCCTAAACAAGTAACCATCATACCTAAAGAACTTACCACTAGCTGCCTTTTCACAACATGCATAATCTCTGGGAAAATCTTTGTCCAAAGAATATAATTCTTTAAGGTGTTCAAAACCAAGTAATTTAGCATCAAGAGTGGAGATTAGCGCATACCTCTATGAAAGTGCATCGGCAACGATGTTTTCCTTACCTTGTTTGTAGCAGATGACATATGGGAATGTCTTTATGAAATCCACCCATCATGCATGCCTCTTGTTCAACTTGTGTTGGCCTTTCAAATGCTTCAATGACTCATAGTCGATATGAATCAAAAACTCCTTATGCTAGAGATAATGTTGCCAAGTGTCCAAAACCCTAACTAATGCATAAATCTCTTTATCATAAGTAAGGTATTTCAAAGCTGCCCCAATGAGCTTCTTGCTAAAATATGCAATTGGTCGTCCTTCTTACATAAGGGCTACTCCAATACCTGAACATGAAGCGTCACATTCAATTTCAAAAGTTTTTGTGAAGTTAGGTAAAGCAAGCAAAGGAGCATGAGTTACTTTGTCCTTAATCAATTGGAATGCTTTTTCTTGTTCCTTTCCCAACTTAAACCCAACATTCTTCTTGATGACTTCAGTTAAAGGTGTGGATAGGCTACTAAAGCCCTTCACAAACCACTAATAAAAACTAACAAGTTTATGGAAACTTCGAACATTACTCACACTGGTTGGACTTGGCCATTCTTGGGTCACACGAACCTTATCCTCATCAACCTATATTCCTTGTGTACTAACAACAAAACCAAGAAACACAAACTAATCTATGCAAAATGTGCACTTCTTGAGGTTAAAAAATAATCTCACCTATCAAAATACATCTAAAACAGATTTCAAATAATTCAAACGACCATCCAAGTTCGTACTATAAAAGAGGATACCATCAAAATAGACAACCATAAATTTTCCAATAAAATCATGCAAAACATGGTTCAATAAGCGCATAGAAGTACTAGGTGTATTATTTAATCCAAAAGGCATAACCAACCACTCATATAAACCATATTTTTTTTAAATGCAATTTTTCATTCATCTCCTTCTTTCATCCTAATATGATGATATCCACTTTTCAAATCAATTTTGGAAAATACACAAGATCCATACAACTCATCAAGCATATCATCTAGGCAAGGAATGGGATGATGATACTTTTCCGTTATGTTGTTGATGGCTCAACAATTAACACATATTCTCCATGACTCATCCTTCTTAGGAACCAAAATTACTGGAACGGTGCATGGATTCATGCTTTCCCTCACGTACCCCTTGTCCATCAATTCACTAACCTAACTTTGGAGTTCCTTTGTCTCCTCGAGATTACTCCTATAAGCTGGTTGGTTTGGAATGGTTGCGTCGGGTATAAAATCAATTTGATGTTCAATCCATCGCATTGGAGGTAATTCTTTTGGGATTTCCTCAAGAAAAACATCCCCAAACTTCTGCAAAAGAGAGATAATAGAACTAGGTAAAGAATGGTCAAGTTGATCAGCATTAAAAAGTGCCTCCTTGTACAAAAGTACAATCATAGGCTTTTTCAAGAACAATGCTCTCTTTATCTCACTTGCCCTTGCATAAAAATTTGTTTTTCTCTCTGTCTCTCTCTTTTCACTCAATTCTACCATCTTTTTCTCTACCTCAGTATTCTCAGTCTCTTGCTCTTTTTCTTTTGGTATTTCACTCATTGTCTTTTTGTCACTCTCAGTTTTTCTCTCATTCTCTTTTTGTAACCTTGCTTGATCTTCATACACCTAACTCAATTTCATAGGAGTAAGAGTGATTGTCCTTTGATTCTGTGCAAATAAGTACTTATTGGTGAATCCATCATGCTTAGAATTTTGATCAAATTGTCATGGTCTACCTAATAATAGGTGTCCTACTTGCATCAAAACTACATCACACAAAACGTCATCTTCATATTTTCCAATGCGAAAAGAAATCATCACTTGTTTATTCATCGTTAATTCACTGCTACTATTCAACCATTGTAATTTGTAAGGTTAAGGATCCTTACTTTTTGGAAGCCCTAGTTTCTCCATCATGGTAGTGCTAGCAACATTAGTACAACTTTTAACATCAATGATTACACTACACACCTTGTTCTGGACATAGCACTTAGAGTAAAAGATGTTTTCCTACTGCAACTCTTCACCTTCCTTAGCTATAGCACTTAAAGCTCTCATTGTCACCCACATCTCTCCTTGAACAACATACTCCTCATCATCGGCATCCTTTAATTATGGCGTAGAATCATGATCCAGTTCATTGTTTGTCTCAATCTCACCATTCTCCTGCATCACCATAACTCTTTTTTTTTTTTTTTTTTACATTGACTTGCTATATGACCCCTTCCTTGGCATTTAAAACAATTAATATCATGATTTCTAGTAGTAGAAGAATCGAATTTACCTTGATTTCCATGGCTGGCTACCTTGTGTTTTTTATTGAACTTTAGCCTAGTGTTGGGCTGTTTCTCATCCTTCCACAGATTTGGCTTCCAAGTGGATGCACTTAAACTACCCTTCCTCTTGAGTTGGTTCTCAATTTTAATTGCCATGTGAACCATGTCCTCTAACTCCATATAACGTTGTAACTCCACTACATTTTGAATCTCCCAATTTAAACCAACCAAAAATTATGCCATGGTAGCCTCACGGTCCTTCCCAATATTTACTCTAATTATAGCAACCTCCATCTCCTTATAATACTCCTCCATACTCCTATTTCCTTACCTAAGATTATTCAATTTATTATACAACTCTTGGTAGTAATATATTGGAAAAAATCGCTTGCTCATCACTCTCTTCATCTCTTCCTATGTCTCTATTGGTGGTTCCCTATTCCTCTTCCTATTCAACACTAGTTGGTCCCACCATACTATGGCATAATCCAAAACCATTATGGCAGCAAGTTTTACTTTCTTTAATTCGGAATAATTGTCGTAATCAAAGATCAACTCCACCTTTTTCTTCCACTCAAGGTATGCTTTGGGGTCATTCCATCCTTAAAAGGAAGGAATCTCTATCTTTATAATACCCAAATTATTTATCTTCCCGATTCCTAATTTCTCTAAATCTACCTCCATACATTCGAATGCTCTCAACCGAATCCCAATCAAACTCTTCTTGAAAACTAACCCCTTCATAATCTTTTTCCTCTAAGCCTATTCCTCTCCTAGAATGTCTCTCTCTCCTACGTCCTAGAGAAATGCTTTGTGACTACTCTAAGATCTGTTTTAGCTTCTCATGGAATTGTTACAATTCAGTTTTAAACATCCATTTCATCTAGCTCATTAAAACCTCAAAAATCAACTTTGTATCAACTCCTCTAGTCATACCTTTGGATGTACTTTTGTTTGACATATTGCTACAAAAAACAAGGTTACAAGTAATAATAAAATAAAGAAAAACCTCACAAATCACTCTCTCACATGTTTCCACTCAAAGAATGATCCACTCAAATCACTCATGTTTTCCACACAATAGATATTTGGTTTTTCCTTACTTTAATCTTCCTTGCTATTCTTTTGAAACTAATTAAATATATCAGTCTTTCTTCATAATTCAATCAGAATTTTTCAATGGCACTTTTGGAACTAATCAAACAAATCAAAGTCTTTTCCCATAATTCAATCAAATGATACATTTTTTTTTTCCTTTCTTCTTCTTCTTCTTTTTTTTTTTTTCCCTTTATAGCAACTATTATGAAGCTAACATGAATTCAATAACAAATCAAATAGAAATATGGAAACATAAAGAAATCTAATAGGAAGAAGCTTAAAGACTCCCAAACCTTAAAGCTACATTTTTTTTTTCCTTTTGATAAGGAAAGGATATGCAAGCTTTAAACAAACCTAGGCTCTGATACCAAACGGATACAAACCACACTAAACTATGATGAATCTCAATACCTAAATCTGGAAATCAACCTCAAGATCGTTTAAGATCGAATGGAAACCAGGACTCATTACTTAACAAAGTAAGAATCGCGGTATAGAAAGGATGCCACAATTGGTGATGGAAATTCAATTGATAAGTCATGAATGAACGCTACGGATAAACTAATAAGTTTAGAAAAGTTCTTTCAAGAACGAAAGAGAAATTAACTATTAAATTTATATTCAATGATGCTATGTTAATATAAAATAAGAGCAAGGTCTATATATACAAATACATGGAAACCCAAAGGACATAAAATAGAAACAAATATGGTGGCCAAACAAAGCTGTCGACCTAAAATTGAAAACACGAATCTGATGAAAAATTGATGCAAGTATGCTAGGATGAAGGCTAACGGCATAACCCATGAAAGTCGGTGGCGTATACCCAGTGTATCTCCAAAGCGTGTGGTTTAGGTAGGGTAGCCTAAGGCTAGTCGCCTGCTACATTGTCTTGGTCCATTCCCGCGTTAACTTTGACAATGTAGATCAACTTTAGTTCATATTTGGTTTTGTGCACGTTGATCTCCTCTTCTTAAACATATTGGATTAAGCCATTAAAGGCATCTTTGAATCTTTTAGCTTAAGCTCGTGTAATTGGTCCAAGCAACATCTCAAGTGGATCTATACTCCATCTCCTAGCCTTGCCTCCATTAATCAGTCCGTTAGCATCATACGGCATTAATCCCATGGCTTCTTACGTCAACCTAACTATCAAGAACTCGCGCTTCTAGTCAAACCCATTTGAGCTAATAAGGCCAATGAAAAGCTAGGGACTCTTAGGTTGCTTGGTAAGATACCACCACCCCTCGTGCAACCTTCCATGTAAGAAGAACTATTAGAACAAGGTTGAAGTAGGTTGCACCATGTACTATGGCAGATGGCTCCAAAGGACACCAATATCTACTAAGCATTGGTTATTAATTGGGCTAGGCATAGCAGATAGTACTTGAAGAACTCCTCTTAAAAGGGAGAAAAAGGCATCCTCAAGCTAAACTCAAAAGCCTTCTTATATAAGGCAAACTGCCGACCATTGAGGATACAGACTCGATCTAACTTTGTAGACATAACGACCTCCTAGTCCTATGGACCACCTTGCATCGCGCTCTAACATACGACCTTAAGGGCCTCCTCAAAGAGCTTGGAGCGAATCCCATCGAGATTGTCACTACGAACTGCCTCTGTATGTAAAGGGTGACGACCCCCTCCTCCAGACCATCAGAAGAATACTCATTTATGGGATGCTAGAAGATCCGGTCGGCTAGGTCAGCTACCAAGAGAAAATTCATCCTAATATGATCCTAAACACTATAAATATCCCCTCTGCCTTGAAGCAAGGGAGAGAATAATTCCCTACTTTATTACAAATATATTATTCTTACCTATGGACTGACTTAAAGCATTGGAATGGCCGCCTCGGGAAACCCCCTAGTGCCCTCTCTAACTGCTTTCTTTATGTTTGCAAGGGCTAACTCTACTGACTCAAATCAGCTTGTGCAACAATACTATAATGTTAGAGATCATTAAAAGATCATATTTTAGTTTACCATTGCAATCGCAAAGGAAAAGTTCTAGTGTTCAAACACCAAATTGATATGAATCATTGTGTAACTTTACTTAATTGTTCCACCTATGTTATTTAAAATAATCAAGTTATTGATTGAAAGTAAAGGAGCTATAAAATTGTTTTCATTAAAAAAACACATCAAAGGGAATGTGAAGATTCATATCGCAAGTGATAGAAACATCATAAAGACATTCTCTTAGTGTATTTCAATCATTATTTCCACCATATTCAAAAAGAAATGGAAGAAAAAAAAGCTAATAAACAAGTTATGAGCACGCCGAAAATTGTTACATTATTCTTCATTTTATCAGTATTGCTT
Source organism: Combretum micranthum (assembly GCA_024138025.1). Taxonomy (NCBI): domain Eukaryota; kingdom Viridiplantae; phylum Streptophyta; class Magnoliopsida; order Myrtales; family Combretaceae; genus Combretum; species Combretum micranthum. The sequence continues at coordinate 126,403 of JAMXBD010002633.1, forward strand.
ATTGATGGTGTGTCCGTCAATTCATCAGGAGTGGCAGTGGTGGTAGGCTCCTTGCCCATCTTAGGCTTTTGTGGTGACGGTGCCATAGCCTTCTTAGGAGCAAAGACGCCCATAGGTTGGAGGACTTTATCCACCTCGTAGACAGCTAGGTCTTTGTCTACATATATTGTTCGAACTACTTTGGCAGAGTTAATACCGGTAGAAACACTCACCCCATCACCATTTGTTGTCACATTTAATGGAAATTCACCTATATCTGAACCCCCTGCATTAGTCCTTAATGGATTGCTCACAGTTTGGAATTGAGTCATGGAAAGATATGTGGGGACTACATGGAATTGAATCAATTCAACCTGCCAATAGGGAACGTAGCATAGGAACATAAATTAGGATAAAAAGATTCAAGTAAGCTTTACAAAATAAAAAATTAAATGAGTCGAGCTAGAGTTTGATCAATGTGTATTCAAACCAAAAGCTTCCTCCATTTTCTTAATCAAGGATAAACTTAGGAGAATCATCCACTCAAATATTAGGGAGTCCAATAGCTTATTATGAATATTCATAGGATTTTTAAATTAGCTCTAATGATCAAAATTAATTTCTATGGCTAAGACTGTCGTATTCTTTCTTTAACTCAATCTCTTTCTTTAAAATAATCATTTGACTGTATACACCTAAAATTTTCCTATATACACCTAAAAGATTTTGTGAACTTTTTTGAATTGAAGCAATTAATTTTTTTTTCCCTCCCAACAAGTAGATTCTTCTATGAATTAAGACTTGCCAACCAGTCCTACATTGTATCTACCACTTAATGAATCTTGGCATCTTACGTTAACGATAAACTAATCATGATTTTATCAAATAATTTTATTAATTTGTTATAAAACTTTGCCAAAGTCATTAAAAAGACCATACCTGCTTTTCATTAGTGAGACTATTGAGAGTGCCATCTTTCAGACGAGCAAAAGCATTATCTGGTGGAGCAAAAAAGGTCACAGCACCACTTCGATCACCAAGCTGAGCATTAATAACATCAGCAACATGAGTGCTTTTTAAAAGCCTTAATAATACTGTGAAGTCACCAGCTTTCTCCAAAACTTTAAGGATGTCGGCATGGCGTCTTGGAGGGGGTGGAGGCGGAAGAGGTGGTGGAGATGGTGGCAAAGCTGGTCCTGGGGGCAAAGAAGATGGTGTAGGCGGCAGGACTACTTGTACCAGTGGGGAAGCCTCCTCTGGAGCTGCTGCGGGTATTGCAAAGGTTGTGGTAGTGATGCTTAGAAGGACCAGAAAAATGGATACCAAATGTTGCTTCGTTGCCATTGTATTCTTTTTTCTTTTTTTTTTTTTTTTTTTTGGGTATGGTATGTTTTGGAAGATTCTAGATAGCTGCTTCTTGTTTTGATAGATAAGGTTTGATTTGTGAAGACAAGGAATTAAGGATCTGTAATTTATAGTATTTTGAAATGCTTGAAGAGGCATCGAGAGATTTTGGCTTAGTTCAATATTTTAGTTGGAGAAAATGAAATCTCAAGGTGCCGCGTCGTAATTTCAGGGGACGTTTAGCACTTGGGAGTTTATCACATCACATATAGGTTATGAGAAAGAGACCCTGTTGATTCATTGCATTGATATTGTCCTTAATCGATTGCAGATACAAGATTCTGACGCCACAAAATGGGAAAGCAAAAAGGATATTTCATGTGCCAAAAGAACTAAAGAAATGCTATTATAAGATCATAATTACTATTTGAATAGTACTATAAAATTTATTTTTCTCATCAGTGATATAGCTAATAATTATTAGAATACGAGAAGCATTGTTTTAGGAATTGGGGGTTCAGTAATGTAATATTTATTGTTTTTGCTCACCCAAGATTCTAATAAGAGAAAAAGTATGTAGAAGATCATTTTGGTAATTGGGCTTTTGACCCAATTTAATACCACGGGCTAGTCTTTTGGGCTATTAACAGGGCCTAAAAGACCGAGTCCAATAAGGAATATCGTAGAGAGTTTGGCTTGGTAGGCTCAGAACAGGGATCATTGGATCGATTTATTCCGCTCTCGGCCTTATTCAGATTTCTCGTGTGCGAAAAGTAAACTCCAAAAATATCTTTATGAGTTAATTTGAGCTTTATTTGGCTAATATAGGGCTTATTGGAATAAAGTGAGTCTATTTCTATTTTATATTAAAGATGGACTATTTTAAATAAGAAAATGGGTTCCATTTTTATTATAAAAGACCTCATTCTATTTCAAACCCATATCCAAAGCCCATGCCACATACATAAAAGAAAGCATGGATTCAGTAATGTAATATTTATCGTTTTTGCTCACCCAAGATTCTAATAAGAAAAAAAGTGCTTTACAAAGAATTCTAAAAATTTATAGCAAATACAATGTCAAGTCCTAAAATTTTTATATATCATTATAAAAAAACTAAGCTTACTATCTCTAAAAGGATATTTTTCTCACAAAAACCTAGATCCTTGATTCTATTTGAAGAGATATAAGTTCGTTTACAAATTTCTCATCACAAAATTTGTCTCTAAAGATCAATTTTCTTATAGTGTATTACACAAATAATCAAATCCTAAATGCTAATGTGTCACAAAGGTGGTATGCACCTTAATTTTTTACCAACAAAGGATCGGTATAGAATTGGGCTAGGATAGCCTCAAATTATCAATAAGTGGCTTGCAAAACAAGAAAGGATAGGAAAAGTGGTTGAGGGTTATTTGACATGACCACTCCAATATTTAAATTAGTGGAGTATTTGAGGGAACAAGAGACAGTGTAGGGGCTATATGTCATCAAATCACCTATAGCAAGGGATCCTTGGCTTGGTTTATGAGGAAAAAAAGGTGGGTGGTTATTTTGAATAGTTATCTATGGTGAGATACTTTGATGTGGATCCGAGTACGGTCTTCAATAAAATTATGATCTTTATCAATTTAAGTTTTTTTTTTATACAAAATTGAATAAATTAAAAAGGATATGGATGAAATTGTCACTTGATAGATTCCATGAACAACAATAACAAACTGGTTTGTAATCAACTTATAAATCAATGGATTCCATGATCTATCAAAAAATCATGGTGTTAGTGACTCACAAGATTCAAAAACGATGTTCGCCAGAAATCTATATAACTAAAGATTTGATAAGAACAAATGATTAAAGAGGAAAATTGTTTCTCAATAATCTAAAAACCACAAGAGGGTTCTCACACACAAATGTGCTCTCAATATCAAAATGACGAAAACTTTCTAACAAATAACCAAGAGAACTTTATATACTAACCATAAAGAGACCTAAAAGACATGATTACAAAAATACCCCTAAACAAAGCTTAAAAATATCAATAAATAAAAGCTGGTGTGAAAATCAAACAAAGCTGACGGCTTGACCATGTAGGATGTCTATAAGCCGGCAGCCTTTCCTTTGTAGGCCAGCGGCATAGGGCCGGCTTAGCTCCTCCTCGCTGGCTACTCTGCTCATTGCTCTTACTCCTTGATGTTTTTTCCATTTTGTTTCCCTTTTTCATGACTTTGAGCAACCAGGTTCCTATCATTACCTTCTAGTTAAAGAAGATTCGTCCTCGAATCTTGATTCTTCCTTTTTTGAACATCCGGAGTGGTCATCCTGCTAGTCCAAGCAAATAAACTCTTAAAGCCTTTGGTTTTCTTAATGTGCAACAACTTGGCCCTCTGCACCTCTTCAGAACTCAAAGGCAGCAATTTGTATGTCTTTTCTTGATGTTGAATAGTACATTCATTTTTATACCCATCAAATAAAGCTCGATGGTCATACTGCCATGGCCTCCCAAGAATCAAACGTGTAGCATCTATGGAAACTACATCACACAAGAAATCATCAGAATAATCACCAATGGATATAGGAACACGAACCTGTTTGTGTATATGAATTGCCCCCCAATGATTAAGCCAAGAAGGGCACATGACCTTGGATGTTGCTCCACCTGTAAGCCTAGTTTAGAAACTAATCCAACTGAAATCACATTGGCACAACTGCCCGTATCAATCACAGTCAAACAAGTTTTCCCCTTCACTAAACTCTGAATATAAAATAGATTTGTCCTTTGATCCGAATTGTCCTTCTCCTACTAAAGCAATAATGACAATGGACCATTAGGTGCATCAAACTCAATCATAACTTTCTCACTACTCTCCTGCTTCTCTTCCTTGCTTTCAATCATATCATCTTTTAAGATCATCACTCTCTTGTTAAGATATTGAGAAGCAATGTGTCTATGACCTAAACATTTTAAACACTTTAGCTCTCTGCTTTTTTTTCTGTGGAACCTGATCTGGAGTCTTTTCTTCAACCTCTTTCCCCTTATTCTTTTCCTTCTGTTCCTCTTTCCTTTCCTCCTCATCAGATTTATTGTGATAATGGGACTTATGAGACCTCTTATGTTGTTGTCTTTCAACCCTGCTAGCCAATTTGATGACATCCTCAAGAGTTTGATATTGCTGAAGTTCAACAACATTAGCTATATCCATCTTCATCCCATTGATAAATCTAGCAATAGATTCAAAAGTGGATTCCTGAATATCACATCTAGTCATCAGGGTTTCAAATTCCTTAACATATCAACAAAAAAAAAACCTAAATTGATCAAGATCATAATTTTATTGAAGATCGTAGTCCGATGCACATAAGTTGGTATTAGAGCAAAGGTTGTGTGGAGATTATTGCTACTATTTAATCGTTTGTTCTTATCAAATCTTGTGTTGTATAGATTTGTGGTGAACATCGTTTTTGAATCTCTTGATTCATTGACGCCGTGAGTGGTTTGTAGATCGTAGTTCTATCGATCTATAATCCAAACACAAACCAGTTTGATTTTGTTTTTCGTAGATCCTATCGAGCGACGATTTCATCCATATCCATTTAATTTATTCAATTTCATATCAACCAGAAAACCCTAATTGATCAAGATCATAATTTTATTGAAGACGGTAGTCAGATCCACATCATACTTATTCCCAATTTTATAAGAAGATGTAACTCTTCACTAAGTCACATGTCGAGATCCTTGGGGCTATATCAAGGACAAGTAGGTCAACACATCTAATTTACCAAGAATGACCTACGAACTAGGTTAAAGATAGGTAAGAGATGTTAGAGCTATTGACTGGTGAAGTAATTTGGTTTGTCTTCTTATAATCTCTCTATGGGTCTTCCTAGGTCGAACATGGACTATAATAGGTTAGCCCATGGTTTAAAGAGGTTTGACCAAGCCTTTGGAGTCCAAATTTAAAATGACTAATTAATAGGTAGCGAGTTCTAAACATTGAGAACTTTAGCCTTTAATATGGTTAGTTTAAATTTTATGATCTAATTGTTGCAAACAAATTTTTTAAGACTTAATTATACTCCTCTATAAAATTTAAGACTTAATCAAAATTGAGTGCGTTTACTTTGTAAACCTTAGAGTTTCAAAAAGTTTTCCCATTCATGAATTCTCCGAAGTAGCCTAAGTCAATTGTCTTGAGGACAAGACCCAAGTGTACAAACAACATTCAACTCAACTAAGATGTGATTTGAGGAACTAATAACTGCAACACAATTCAGATTTATCTAAGATTACTTCTCAATCAGCACCTGCATTTGCTACCTGCAGTAGATAGTCACTTATGATAGAATAGTCACCATATATTGCGCAGGTTATATCTAAAATGTACATTTTATCATAAATGAAGAGTTTTCTTACCAAGAAGTTTAAATGCCATACATACATACATAACATCATCGCAATTACAGAATTGAACTGTGCCCAAACTGCAACAACTAGTTCCCAGTCCAATTTCAGGACCGTGGAACTACTATTTTTGTTTTTTAAGTAAAATTAAAAAAATAAATGAATTTTTTATTAAATATATTTAAAATTTCAAATAATAATTAAGTCTGAGAGTATTAAAGCATTTAACCAGTTTTTTAAAAAAATGTATTTAGCATGCGCATTTATAAAAACACATCTGAAATTATTCTAGCTAGCAATGTGATAATACAAAATACTCTAAATGCTAAATAAAAAATTATATTCCACAACATTGTCTCACATTATTAAGGAAAGGGATTTTGCTTTTAGGAGATATTTTATATAAACTAAATTATATATTTTTAAATTATATTTATTTGTTAATTTGTTAATAACAGATATTAAATATTGTGAATGGATAATAAATTTCCCTATACATATGAAATATTTAAAATATTAAATATATCTAATATTATTTTTTTCTAATTTTCTTTTTTCTTCAATGAACCGATTAGAACTACCGGTTCTACACGGTTATAGGCCAAAGAACCATCTAGAAACCTAAGCTACTGGTCCCTTAGCCCTTTTAGGGACCACCGAAAAAAATATGTGTAATTAGACTCTCTCTCTCTCTCTCTCTCTTATATATATATATATAGAGAGAGAGAGAGAGACACACACACACACATCAAAGTTTTTTTAGTTTTTGGTAATTAATAAGTGAATATCAGTGATTCATAAAATAAATCATTCGTGGTGACAATTACAGGGATTTTCCTAGAGAATTTTTAGTAAGAGAACCAAGAGCATTTGTTTTGTTAAGCATTATATCTAACTTCAAGAACTCTCCCTCGTCTATTGGCTTTATTAATAAATTCCTTACTTGAATTCTTAGAGCATGTTTAATGGAAGTCTTTAACACAGTTCTACATGTTATGGATCTATCTTTTTAAGATTCTCATCATTATGGCAAGGTTCTTCAACTTAAGGAGGACCCTCAAAAGTTACTTTGTATTTTTGAATTATTTATAAATGTCAATGGTTCAAAAAAAGATATATGTGGTTATATATTTATTTTGTTTAGTTTTTTTTAAGTAAAATATAAAGAATGAGTTAATTGTCACACCTAAGGACACTAAAATAAAAGATCAAGCATAAAATAAGGATGTTTTCAAAATAAAAATATTTTTAAAGAAGCAAAATGCTATCTAGAGATGTTATATGAGGCTTAAGAGAGAGATTTTTATGAAATAATTCCTCCTTCTGAGATAAAATATAGATTCTTTTAACTTGTTGGGACATCCTTAAAGAGGTTGCTTTTCACAGTCACTATTAGAATAAGAAACCCTAGCATAAATGGACTTAACATTTTATTTATGTTAACATTAGTCACAATACATCTGTTGAGAGATTATTGATGATTTGTTGAAATTGTCAAAGTTTGAATACTAATCAATGTTATTTCCTTATAAATGTGTAAACAGGTCATAGACATTGAACAGAAGGTTGAATAAGCAGATTTCTAGGGAACTAATTAGGAATTCTAACCCTATATATACTTTGTATGTTTCATCCCATAATGAATAATAAAAAAAAATACACATCAATTTATCATATTCATTTTCATGGTATTAAAGCCACGTGAGGTTTTGAAAACCTTTGCCAGCTAAACTCAAAAAATTCATCCCAATATTTTATTAAAAAAAAAAAACTTGAAGCTTCTGCCATGGTTTCCTACCATCGACATAATCAGACATCCTAAGACCGACCCATGGCCACCAATAAAAACACTCCAATAGTTCAAACAAAGCTACATATAAATGCACTCATTACAATCAAACAAGTTATTCAAAAAGTCGTTGCTTTGAACTGATTGGATATTCAGATTGGTGGGACCCAACATGGCATCGGAATTCCAAGCGCCCTTCAACTGCTGCAATTACTCAAACAAAGGAAGGTGATGCCTCTTCCACATCATTAGCATTGCTTACCACTACAAACATTGGAAGTAAGGCCTTCACCACTTCTACACCTATTTTGAATAGTAAATGGATAATGAATTATGGTGCTACTGATCATATGACATTTGATGTTAGACAAGTCAAAAATCTTAACCCATGCTCCCAAAATTGTGTCTCCACGACCAATGGTAGTACCACCTCATTTGTTAGGGAAGGGTCATCACATCTTACTAATACTTTACATCTTAGTTTTGTGTTAGTATTCCCTCCTTAGATTATAACCTATTGTCAGTCTCCCAGGTCACCACTACTTTATTTTGTGTTGTTATTTTCTAGCCTAATCATTGTGCGCTTAAGGACATTCAGACTCGACAAACGATTAGTTATGGTATTAAAAGAGGGAAGCTATATTAGTTGGACCTGGAGTCAAAAAATTCCAACATATTACAACAAGCTTTAGCTATAGAAAGCATTGGTTCTCTAAAGAAGATAATTGATATTTTACTTTGGCATCGACATTTTAGACATGCCTCTTTGGCTATTTAAAAAGGTTGTTTCCTAGTTTGTTTATGAATTTGGATATTTCTATTTTCAAATGTGATGTATGTGACCATGCAAAAAGCCATTGTGCTTCATTTCCTTTGATTTTAAATAAAAGTCTCGTTCCTTTCATGGTTATTCACTCTAATGTTTGGGGACCATCCAAAGTTCCCACATTGGGAGGGTCATATTTGTTTGCCACTTTTATAGATGATTGTACTCATATGACTTCATTGCGTTTGAAGAAATCCAAATTAGAAGTTAACTTGATGTTTCAGAAATTTTATTATACCATTTTCATACGGTACAATGCTCGAATCCAAGTGCTACGTAGTGATAATGGCGAGGAATACCATAGTTTTGAACTTCAAAAATTTTTGGACTCTCATGGCTTAATCCATCAAACCACTTGTCCAATCATACCTCAACAGAATGGTCTGGCTGAACGTAAAAATAGACACTTATTAGAAGTTATTCGTGCTTCCCTCATCAAGGCTCACATGCCTTTATGTTATTGGGGTGAAGCTCTTCTTTCTACAGCATACCTTATCAATCATGTCCATCTCAATCTATCAACTTCAAGACACCCTTCCAAGCACTTGCAAAAGTTGTTGTTGCACTAACAATCTCAAACCTTCCACCTCGTGTCTTCAAATGTGTTGCCTATGTTCATCTCCTGGAACACCAACATAATAAGTTAATGCCTCGAGCCTTTGAATATGTATTTGTTGGATATGCTATTTATCAAAAGGGATATTGGTGCTACCATCCCCCTACTAAATGCATGTTTATCACTATGGATGTTGTCTTTCATGAAGATACTATGTATTTCTTTAGGTCTAACTTCCAGGAGGAGAATATTGAGGAAATCCATACTTTATATACAACCCTGAGAAATATGTTGTGACAGTATCTGATCAAAATGTAGGTGACCCTAGTGGTCAAAACTTGGATTTAAGTGGTGATACCCTACATAATGAAACAATAAGGATAGAAGTGGATGAGTCGAAGCCTAATTGTCAAATCTTGGATCAAAGTGAAAATGAGTCTCTCTTAATTGATACACTAAACCAATCGTTCTTTGAGGATATTCCTTATACGATGCCAGAGTCATCTAGGAGACAGTTACCATAACGTCTTGCTAGAGGTATTCCAAAACCTACATATGAACCTCAATTGTCTAGTAAAGTAAGATATCCTATGAACCACTATATGTCTACACATTGCTTGTCACAAACAAATCAGTCATTTGTCAATCAATTATCTACTTTATCTATACCTAACAGTATATAGGAAGCCTTAACTAATCCGACATGGAAAACTATTATAAATGAAGAGATGGCCTCCTTGCAAAAGAACCAAACTTGGGAGCTAGTTGACTGTCCCATAGGAAAAAAACTAGTTGGTTGTCGATGGATCTTTACTATAAAGTACAAAGCTGATGGTGTAATCAAACGTTTTAAGGTAAGACTGGTGGCAAAAGCATATACCCGAACTTACAAAATTTCCTACGTTGAGACATTTGCACCTGTAGCCAATATCAATACGGTCCGGGTCTTGTTATCTTTAGTTGCAGATCTTGATTGGCTATTACAATAGTTTGACGTAAAAAATGCATTCCTCCATAGTGAACTCTCTGAAGAAGTCTATATGGATCTCCCACCAGGATGCATGGTAACAGAACAACAAAAAAAGAAGGTGTGCAGGTTGAAGAAATAACTTTATGGATTAAAACAATCCCCTAGAGCATGGTTTAGAAGGTTCACCAAATCCATCACTAACTTTGGTTACAAACAAAGCAATTCAGCTCACACATTATTTTTAAAGAGACAATATGATAAAATTACTACACTCATTGTATATGTAGATGACATGATCGTCATGGGCAACGACCTAAAAAAATGAAAGCTTTAAGGGAGTACTTATCGAAGGAATTTGAAATGAAAGACTTAGGCCCTTTAAAATACTTTCTGGGAACTAAAGTATCTCGATCAAATAAAGGTATCTTCATATCTCAGAGAAAGTATGCCTTGGATCTACTTCATGAAACCGATATGTCAGCCTGCCAACCAAGTAACACTCCAATGGAAGAGGGTATAAAGTTATGTATTAAGACAAGTTAGCTACCTATGGACAAGGGGAGATACCAAAGACTCGTTAGAAGACTAATTTACTTAGCTCACACAAGACCAGATCTCGCCTATGCTCTAAGTGTCGTTAGTCAGCTCATGCATAATCCAAGTGAACAACATATGAATGTTGTCACATGCATTTTAAGGTACCTAAAATTTGTTGCTGGAAAGGGAATTCTATGCTCTAAAAACACAAACAAGCAAAATATCGAAGTATATACAGATGCTAACTGTATCGAAGTAGTTGATGATAGGCGATCAACTTTGGGATACTTTACCTTTGTAGGTGCAAACACGATCACATTGAGAAGCAAGAAACAGAGTGTTGTTACAAGATCTAGTGCAGAAATTGAGTATAGAGGAATAGCCTTAGGAATTTGTGAAGCACTATGGTTAAAATTTCTCTTACAAGATCGATGCTATCTCTTAAAGCAACCAATTCAGCTTTACTGTGACAACAAAGCATCATGCGATATAGCCCATAATCCAATTCGACATGACCGTATAAAGCATGTCAAGGTAGACAGGTTCTTCATTAAGGAGAAACTGGATGGAAAAGTTATGGAACTACTAAAGATCCGGTCAGAAGATCAATTAGCAAATATCCTTACCAAAGCAGTACCAATTGGATGTTCTCAAAGTTCTTAGACAAGTTGGGCATGTGTAACCTATATAAACCAACTTGAGGGGGAGTATTGAGATTATTGATGATTTGTTGAAATTGTCAAAGATTGAATACCAATTAACGTTATTTCCTTATAAATGTGTGAACAGGTCATAGACATTGAATAGAAGGTTGAATAGATAGATTTCTAGGAAACTAATTGGGAATTCTAAACCCATATATACTTTGTATATTTCAACCTATAATATAATAAAAAATATATATACTTCAGTTTATCATATTTGTTTTCAACATCAACAGTCTAATTACTGATGAAATTAATAACAAATAAAAGAGAAATAGAGGCAAATGACTTTAGAGTCAAGTGACATCTCTTCTATTTTCTCAAGTGAGAGATATGATGTTCAATTCTCCCTTCTCCATTGCAATGGAAAAAAAAAAAAAAAGAGGGAGAGAAAGAGAGAGAGAGTAGAAGAATGACCATTAAATTTCTCATTTCAATAAATAAAAAATTACTAATAAAATTATAGCCTAATAACATTAATAAATCAAGTTCAATTCTCTTCAGCAGTGAAAAAGTAAAAAAAAAACATAGGAACCACGGCATGAGATATACTGTTTCCCAAATTATATGTGGAGTTGTTGCCCTCCAATTTCTTGTATCCAACAAGTGGGTAAGGCCACTTTTTTCGACATTACATCCGTGTTCCCTTTTATAGCTGACAGTTCAGCATCTCCTCATTTTAGATGAATCCTAGAAAAGGATGTAAAATCTGCTGGGATCTTTCAGCTACCATTATGCACCTGTGCTTGTAGTACCATTGTCATATGATAAAGTCGACCTACTTATATTAGAGTAAGATAAGATATTGTAAGGTGTTATATGATTGGCGGATCAAGTGTGTATGTTGAGGATAGATAGGTGATCTCGATCTATCAACGTCGAACAAATCCAACAACTTCGCTGTTTTATCATTGGAGAAATTTAAAACCCAAGATCAGGGAGTTTTTCCTTTTTTCTTCTTTGTTTCTTCAATAAACACGCTAAAAAATGGATTTGGAACAGCATACATAACTTTCATTATCTAATCAATTGAGTAGGATGTTAAGCAAGCCAAATCCAAATAATAAACCATTTAATTTGATATAAAAAATTGAAGCTTAAGTACAATTGAAGTCAACATTCAACAAACTCAAACTTGACTTGCTTGAGCTTGTTAAGGCTTGTTCATATATTGATTAAAGTATTATTAATCATCTCAAAGATGAAACTTTACTTTAATTGAAATTGATTTAAGCTTGTAAGCTCCTAAACTAAATATCGTAAAACTCAAATTTGACTTGATAACTTACAGCAATAGTTCAAACTCAAAAGCAAGCTTGGCTTAGCTGAAATCAAATCCAGCTCAATATATTTACTCTTAAGTGACTATTAGAGTCAGAGGAAATAAGGCTAACAATATATATAATAAAAGATTGCATATAATTGGTTGCTTAGGTCAAAATATTAAAAAAAATTAGCCTTTGCAAAACTAAATCAGGTATTTATCTCGTATTTATTTTGTTATAGGTTTTCACTATGTTGATCTCTTTGAACCTAGTTCTTCTCCTTTTTTTAGTGGGTAATTTGATTCATTTTTACTACTCTCGATATCTTCTCTAAATTGAATGCAAGGCCCACCAAGTTTTGCTTTATTTCATCCCCAAAAAATTTAGTCCAAAAATTCATATTTAGTTCTAATTTGTTATTCACAATTTTATCCTTATAAATCAATACTAATTTTCATCTACAACCCATGTGGGACTTTTTTTTAATTCTAACGGGGTTTCACATTATCAATTTCAAAAGTATTTTTTTCCTCCAACTTCGGTACATGCCCCACATTATTCTAATGACTTCATGATGCATTTTGATTCTCACTATATCGCAACAACTACATTATAGGCTATGATTTTGTCCAAAATAATTTCTTCACCTTTAACATCATTGTCGGTTAAAAACCAAGAATAATTAGGAAATGTGTGGTATAAAAAACAAGATTCTATAACCTAGTCATCAATTGAAGAGCTCTCTATGTCTATGTAGATGCCTCGCGGTTCCAGTTCGGGTCCAAACCGTGATCTAAACCACCGGGTCCGGTTCCACTTTTTACAGACCCGGAACAGCCCCGTCTACAGTACGGGACGGGTATGAACCATGGACCTGCCAGTTCACAAGGCAGGTCCCACGGTTCCCACTAGGACGAATTTTGTTTTCTTAAAAAAAGACCTTACTACAAAATTTTAGTTACCCAATGCAAATACAATTTGTATTTTTTTTCAGTCAAACGATTCAAGCCCATCGGTTCTAGGGGGTCCCACATAGCGAACCAGCAAGGACCTCCCAGGTGGTGGGTCCTTGCCGTCACGGCTGTTCTCCCTCACAAACCATCAGTAGCCGTCCGAGTAAGGTCCTGGTTCAAACCCGACCCTGAGAGATGTCTATGTCTATGGTGCTAACAAAACATCCTTAACTTCCCTATCCTAAACAACATAGCTTCTACAATATTAGCTACATGTTTCACTGTAATCTCGTTCTAACCCATCTTGTTTTGCAATTTAAAACACTCTGTGTTATGTTTCCCTTCCCTTACAAACATGATACCTCTTATTACCATACTTCTAACCTAGAATGAAATGTACTATGTAACCATCATTCTCAAACCACTACTTACCTCTCACAACTAGTTTTTAACAAAGTCATTAGGATTTATGATATTGATGAACCTATTATGCATAGTATCTATAGACTCATAAAGTTTAATTTTAAAATTTTCAAATTGCCCACAAAACAAACTTATTTTTCGTATCATTAACTCTATATGTTCCTTCATACATACTTTCCTATTCATTCCATATTTGCTTAGTGGATTTATATGTGCAAATTCTACTAAAGTCATTTTGATTTAAACCATAATATAAAGTATTCATAGCAATTTCCTTTGAATTGAACTTTTCTATTTCAGTTTTACTATAATTACTTTCATATTTTCCTTCTATTATGACAAGTCCATTTTTAACTATGCATCACAAAGGTATATTTTAAGCTTTTAAGAATATCCTTTATCATAAATTCGCAATAAGCATAACTACTAGTTAGGATGGTTGTCATATTTCTAACTTATCCTTCTAATGTGTCTTATGTGTTATTAATCATGATCTTTTCTCTAAAATGCAATTAAGCATTATATTTCTAGAGACAAGCTCTAATATCAATTGTAAAAAAATTAAACACTTAGGCTAAAACTCAAGAGGAATGATGAATTGAGTTTTACAACAAATTTATCCATTTTTGCAAATCTAATCCCTAAATGATGCAACTTAATAAACTTAAGCAATAAGGAAAACAATAAAGTAAATTGCAATAACTAAAAGAGTAAGGGTAGAGAAACAAGTCGTGATTCAACATAGAGTTTGAATAGTCTCCTATTCTCTATAGACATCAATTGCCTCCATCGAATGACTTCACCAACCTTTCCAATTACTACCAATTAAATGCTCCTAAGGAGCTACACAAATTGATACAGCGTAAAGCGTAGATAGAATAAGAATTGCAAGAAAGTTATAATCTTTAGAGAAAACTTCTCTATGAATAGGATTTCAAAATAACAAGATATGAGTCATGTTACACAAACCCTAAAACTATATTTATAGTCTCTCAAAAATAACAACGAAAAGCTAAATAAACTAAAGAAATTCCAAAAAATACAAGCTAGATGTAAGTTGTCAGCCTACTTAATTAAAGGCCGGTGGCCTTTAAAATTAAAGCCACAGTATTGGGTCTATGCTGAACAAAGGCCAACATCTTTAGTAGCCAAGGCCAGCAGCGTTGAAGATCGAGGCCAACAGTTTAATGTCGGCCAATGCTGCGCTTTCCGCTCCTTCCTCAATGTCTCTTTCTTGTTTAGGTATGTACCCACAATCTCGTCCGCATCAGTCTTCTATACTTGGGAAAACCTAGTCCACTAGTTGTTGGAATGGTTCGGATAAAAAGCAACATCGCAATCATGAAACTTAGATAAGTCTGCCACATTAAATGTTTTGGAAATATCAAAGCTATCTGGTAAATCCACTACATACGCATTATCATTGATGCATTGTAGATTGCTTAAGGACTATACTTCTTCGGTTGGAGCTTGCTATAGGTACCCAGTGGGAATCTTTCCTTGCGCAAAAAAAACCATAACTTGATCACTTACCTGAAATACCTGAAGTCACCTATGTTTATCTGTAGCTTGCTTATAGCATTGATTTGCTTCTTTCAGCCTTTGCTTCACCTCTTTTTACGCATCAACTAACTGCTCTACCATAAAAATTAACATTATCTCCTTTAGGCAACTTAAGCAAATCAAGAATGTGTCGTGGTACCTTAGTGTAAACAATTGAAAAAGGAGACCGCCCAGTTGCATTGTGAACAGCACTATTGTAAACAAATTTGACCTATGGAAGGACAATTTCCTATTGCTTCGGTCTATTCCCACAAAGACTACGAATCAGATTTCCTAAAGTTCGATTGACCACTTCCGTTTGGCTATTAGTTTGTGGATGGGCTGTGCTGCTGAACTACAAAGAAGAATCAAACAACTTCCATAATGTTCACCAAAAGTAGCTCAAAATTTTACTATCATGATCTGAGAACTCCATGTAGACAAACAACTTCCTCGAAAAATAACCTAGCGACAGCAATCACATCCGCTATTTTCCTATAAGGAATAAAATGGGACAATTTGGAAAATTTGTCAACCACCATGAAAATAGAATCAACTCCTCTCTACGTATGAGGCAAACCCAACACAAAATGTATTAATAGATCTTCCCAAATATTATCTGAAACTGGTAATAGCATGTATAATCCAGTATTCTTGGATTGGCCCTTTGATCTCTAGCAAATAAAACACTTCTCAAAAACCTATACGCATCCTACCTAAACTGAGGTCAATAAAATCTCTTTTTCACTGCCGCCAATGTCTTATCACGCCCCAAATGACTAGTCAATCCACCTCCATGCAAATCATTAATCACCTGCTCTCTTAATGAATTTCTTGGTAGGCACAACTGATTAACATGCATCAAATAACCATTAGATAAATAAAAACTAGAACAGGTTGATTACCTATCTCTATATCTCCGCAAAATTCCCATCATGCTCATAACCCAAGATTTCTTGGCTCAAAGTTAGCAATAAAGAAGCTAGCTTGCTTAAAGCATCTGCTACCGTATTTTCACCCCCTATTTATGCCATAACCTGAAAGGTAATTTTTGCAAATTTGGCATCATCTCGCATGCATGCCACTACTTATCATCTTCTAGCTATTCAAATACTTCAAAGCCTCTTGGTTTGAATGGAGCACAAATTCCTTTCCAATCAAATAATGCTCCCAAGTTTAAAGAGCATGCACTATTGAATAAAATTCCTTATCATAAGTGCTCCACTTTCGCCTGGCATCACTGACCTTCTCATTAAAAAATGTGATTAGCCACTTTTCCTATGAAAGAATAGCCCCTATATCTACCCTAGTGGCATCACAATCCACTTCAAATAACTTCTCAAAATTTGGAAGGGCAATTACTCATGTTGTACTCAATTTCTCCTTCATGACTACAAAACTAATGGTCGTTTCATCTATCTATAAGAATTTTTCTTTCTTTAAACACTCCACCATGGGTGCAGCAATGGTGCTGAAATTCTTGATAAACTTGTGATTGAAAGTCGCCAATCCATGAAAACTTCGTAGCTCAAAGACATATTTAGAGTAGGCCAATCTTTAATTGCCTGGACCTTCACCTCGTCAACCTATATAACATTAGTCGAAACAACATATCCTAAGAAAAGCAGCTTGTTGGTCGAGAAAATGCACTTCTTAAGGTTTATGTGTAGCTTATTTTCCTACAGTGTTGTTAATACTCTCCTCAAATGCAACAGGTGTTCCTCCTCACAAGAGCTATAAATCAGGATATCATCAAAATATACTACTACAAATTTACCAATAAACGGCTTCAATACCTAGTGCATTAGCCTCATGAACGTGTTGGGGGATTTGACAACCCAGCATGATTAACCACTCATACAACCCTTCCTTCATCTTAAACGCAATCTTCCACTCATCACCAGGCCTAATTGAATCTACTGATCCCCATTTTTCATAACAATTTTTGAAAACCATTGAGCTCCATGTAACTTATCAAGCATATCATCCAACCATAGTATAGGAAATTTATACTCTACAATGATCCAATTAATAGCCCTACTATCAATATATATCCTCTAGCTCTCATCCTTCTTGGGCATCAATAATGTCGGAACTACACATGAACTCAAACTTTCCTAAATTAATCCCTTCGTTAACAGCTTCTGCACCTTCTCCTTCAATATCTCACTCTCCTTCAGATTCATTCTATAATGAAGCAAATTAGTAAGGCTAGCCCCAAGAATAAGATTGATATGGTGTTGGATATCTCTCATTGGTGGTAATCCATCTGGAATTTCCTCAAGCATCAATTCTTTGAATTCATGCATTAAAGGATAAACCAACTCTGGTTGCTCCTCTTAGTCACAACTCAGCATCATTCATCAATACCTGCTTAACAATTAAGGCATGCACTTGCCTGGTCTCTTTAATTTCTCTTCCAAGATCCTTCACTACTGACAAAAACATACTTTTATTTGGTAAGGTAGCCTTATCTTTCAATAGCAACAACGTATACTTCACCCCTTCTTTTTCCAGCTTATAAACATTACTCTTGCCCTAGTGTTGTACGTCTACATCATACTGCCACGATCTACCAAAAAAATGGTAACATACATCCATATCAACAACATCATAATACACAACATCATGATACTTACCTATGGAGAAAGGAACCTTGTAATGTTCCGTTACTTCAATTTTTCCCAGTATATTTGATCTACCCTAATGCATAGCGATTCGAATGTTTCCCCATAGGCAATTTCAGTTTTTACATTGTCTTCCTTCCTATTATTTTTTTCATAACTATCACTATCAATCGTAACACCAAATACCTTTCCATCAATAGTGCATCTGGTTCGAAACAACTGGTAGCGCCAGGTATGATCCTCACTTCTTAGGGTCAACATCAACCTTCAAACAACATATACCCTTTCATCTTCTTCTATATATTCCTCCTCCTCATCTCCATTGACCTCACAATAGATCCCATCATCATCCTCTTCTCTTTCCACTATATTAAGGGTCTTCTTCTTAGGACACTCATTAGATCTATGTACCGGTTGACACATCAAAAACACTTCCAAACAATTGGCTTCGCATAAGGATTATCTACTTTCTTTACCTCTTTGTCTCATCTCTCATTCATATGATATTTTCCTATAGTCTTATCCTCTAGGGATTGACTCTTAGTACTGTATTCATGAGTCGATCGTTCCTCCACATCGTTGGGTTTCTCCTCTGACCATGCATTGGATCTATACCCTCAAAATTTCTTTTTCCACATTCTTGCTGCTTCAACTCAGCTTTCAAAGCTAGATTCTTCGCCCACTCAAGGTACAAATAACTTGTACTCCAATTCTATCCTACAAAGCTGGCTTTAACCATTCTAAATATCGAGATATTTGTTGCCCTTCAAATTCTAGGAGGTTATTCCATTCTGCCAATCTCATGAACTCCGCAATGAATTCATGAACTGTTTTGCTTCCTTGTTGGCATCGCTAATATTGCTGGAACAAGATCTGCTCATAATCTGGTGCTAAAAATTCCATCTTCATCAAATATTTCATTTGATACCAAGTATGAACAGGACCCTTTCCTTCCCCTCTCTCTTATATTTAATCCGTTACCACCATACCGAAGCCATTCTTTTCAAGTGACAAGTCACAAACCTAACTCATCTTTTAGGAGGAGTCTCCACATAATCAAAGAACTATTAATATCTGTAATTCATCCAAGAATTCCTCAATCCCCAGGCTCCCATTAAAATACAGGATATCAACCTTCAACCAAAATCTTCGGTATCCTTATCATCATATCCATCTCTACTATGACTGCTATACCGTTGAGAGCGAAAATTCTCCGCATCTCTATCCTTAAAATCATTCTGTCTCTAGCAAACCGAGGTGATTCCACATTACTCTCTTATAAATCCACTTTATAGATTGGTTGTCTACGTGCAAAGATAAGTCTGTCAATAAGGTCACCACGAGCTACCTCAACCCCTGGCCTTCTATCATCATTCCATCTCTTGTTTGCATCAATTCCACTTAGCATCCACACGATCCACAATCTCCTCAATACATTCCTTGAAATGTTGGAACATGTGATCCATTTGTTGCTCTAGATGTCGCTCCAATCATTGCAACACCTTGTCCCCCTAAGGGGCTCCACCCTCCTGAATACCATCACGGAAAGCACCACCATCATTGCTAGTTGCCACCTTACTCTGATACCACCTGACGAAGCGTAAAGTGTAGATAGAATAAGAATTGCAAGAAATTTACAATCTTTAGAGAAAAATTCTCTATGAATAGGGTTTCAAAATAACAACATATGGGTTGTGTTACAAAAACCATAAAACTATATTTATAGTCTCTCAAAAATAACAAGCAAAGCTAAATAAACTAAATAAATCAGAAAAAAAAATATATAAGTTAGATATAGGCTGCCAGCCTACTTAATTGAAGGCTGGCCGCCTTTAAAATTAAATCCATGGTGTTGGGTCTATGTCGATCAAAGGCCAACGGCTTTAGTGGCCAAGACTGACAGTGTTAAAGATGAAGGCCTGCGGCTCAAAGCCGGCTTACACTGTGCCTTCTACTCCTTCTTCGATGTCTCCTTCTTGTTTAGGTACGCGTCCACAATCTTGTCTATGTCACAAATCACATACAAATTTTTACTCGATGACATCACTGAAGTTGTGCCTTTTACACAAATCATAAGATACACTTAAGGCACAATTTTTTCTCTCTTAAAAGCACTCAAGACTTATTGGGTATTTCCTTTCAAAGATTAACAAATAATATAACAAATGACACTGCTTAACTCTCACTCTCTCAAGATAATGCAAATTTCAATACAAGAGCAAGTTAATAAGGAGATTGATACAATGTCATTCAAAACCACTTAATCAGCTCAACTAACTTCATAAAATCTAAAATGCCCCATAAATCTATTTTAAAGTCTGAAATACCCCATAAATATATTTTAAAGTCAAGGACATTTAGGTAACTTGGATATGTTATAATTAAGGGTTTTATTTTGTTATAATCATAATTCATCTTGCTTTAGACTGGTAGGTATACCATAGCAATAATATATCTTACTTAAAAAAAAAAAAAAAAAAAAGAGAGAGAGAGCATAATCATCCTCTTTTGTTGGCATGATATGCTTAAGAAGAATTTACAAGAATTTTAAGAAGATGTACTTCTAAGTGATCATGTAAATCTATAAATAAAGAGCAAATAGATTATTAAGTTATTACTCTCCTAGTGATAGGCATATGATCTTAAAGTAATAGAATTTTAAATTTGATCTAAGGTAAGAATCTAAACCTCAATTTGATTTTTTTTTTTTTTAGTTATAAAAGTTTTAAATTAATTGGTATTGTAAAGGATTCATTGGAGTGTTACTTGATTGGATATATATGATGTATATTGAAATATCTCAATAATTATTTTATTTTAAGCAAGATGATATAAAGTTGAATATAATTATAAAAAAAAAGGCATGCTAAAAATTTACTTACCTTTCAATTATGTCATGAAAGTTTTACAATATAAAAAATATAATAAATGATACATACATACATATACTCCTAATTTCAATCCATTAAAATTACCTATCTAAACAAATGGTCAAAATCAAAGGCACATGAATAAACATGAACAACTTTATAGGAAACTCTATTAAAGCCCTATATATATATATATATATAATCTATTGAATATCTTTCTAAAATCTTAGATGATAACCTCCATATCTTTTATATCTCTAAACTTCTTTCTTCCATATTCCTAAAAATCTGTAACCCATAAAGAAGGCCCAAAAATAAACTCTTAGAATTAAACTTAACATTTTTGAAACCTGTGAAAAGGATCGAAAAAGTTTCCTAAAAAGATTGGTGTCTTGTACAGCTTTTGTTGGAGGAAAGGATTATATATAAAGGTTAGGTTTAGGGATGCAACCGAGTCGGCCATTAAGGGGTTTTCGACCCGTCCAACCCGATAAAAACCCTATAAGGTTTAATCCTATAGAATAATAGGGTCGGGTTTGGACATAGGTGAAAAACCTTGTAGGGTATTAGGATCGAGTTCGGATACTACTAAAACCCGATGGATACCCACCCAACACATTAGTCCTAGTAAAAAAAAAAATGTAATATAAATACATTTACTAAATATAACATAGTAACAAGCTAAATTTAAAAATAAGTTGGCAAAGAGAAGGTGAATTACTATATTATTAAGCTATTTTTTTATTGGCCTAAGTCTACTAAATTTATTGTAAAAAAATAATAATAAGCAAGGTAGGTTTTGATTGATAATTGGGTAGATGATCGGGCAGGTAATCGGGTTAATAATCAAATAGGTAACCGGGCAAGTGGCAGGTTTTAGAGTAAACCCTGTAGGACGGATTTGGATATAGAAGGAAAGCCCTATATGGTTATAGGGTTGGGTTTGGTATACCTTATAGTGTAGTGGGTTCGAGTTTGGGTTCATATGACCCACCCAAAACCCAACCTAGTTGCATCCCTAGTTAAGCTAGATTGATCTATTTGTGAACTAGAAACACAGCAACGTGTTTGACAAGAACATCAACAAGATAATACTCACAATTATATACAAGACTTTCATCGTAAGTGATCCACTATTCTAGGATTGCATTGACATGTGTGTTGCTTGCTAGGATAGAAATTGCTAATAACTTAACTAATATATAAAATCGACTAATAAAGTGTGCTGCTTGCTATTTGATCATCTCAACTCAAAGAATGACACCTTTATTAAGGTTTTAGACCTTGACATAATTGTTACGCACTTAAGCCACCTTGTTGTGGATTTGCAGATAGTTGATAAGGGGAGTAGTATTAGACGTAACGATCACCTAAATATTGAGCGTAGTTTAGAGGAATGAGACTCATCGAATTATACGATATCGATGGACGATGACAATGGTGCCTTAATAATGATTGTGAACCTCAGACAAAACTATTTTTTATTTTTCTTTTTGGGCCAGAGGTGGACTATTCTCATCAACCCCTAATACAGCTTTGGTGGTATTAGGACCTAGGTTTCCTATTGTGTTGCTCGAAGCCATGAGTACTCCCATGTTGCTTACTACACTCAATTTAAATATTTAAATTAATGCTTGTTACATTAGTATAGGAATGCATATACATATCATGTGCATTTACATTGCTATGTATAAGGATTCGAATCACCCCTTTAGGGAATTTTTTTTTTTTCTAGATATAGGAGAAGCTTATGTGCTATGCAGGGTATTCATGGCTTAGTCAAACGGTCCAGACCCTATTTTTTGAACCTAACCGTAATGATTTGTCTTTTAATATCTCTATTCTTAACCAATCCGTTATAAATGGTTAACTGTTTTGTTCAGTTAATTTTTTTTTATTTTTGGTTTTTAAACATTTAATGTAATGGTTTCAACAAATCAAATTGATAATTTCAACAAACTTTATTTTTTGACATTTATCATAGGAATTTTCTTTAAATTATTATATATATTACAAGAGCTAAAAAAAAAAAGGAAAATCAAATTACAGAAAAGGGGAAAAACAATCCTTGAGATATATCATCATCAACAAAAATCAAACTAAATCAATTACCACATTGACTCTTATCAAACATCGGACAATATTACTTTAATTAAAATCCAATGAACATTAACATATATAAATTATATATATATATATATATGTAAATCATATCTATATATATTTTAAAAAATAATAATATGTATATGTAAATTATATATTATATTTATAAATACTAAAAATGATTAACTGTTAACTCTTGGTTTTTTGTGGTTATAAATTAAAACTGAAAAATGGAAAAAATAAAAATCATAATCATAAATCGAAATCAACAGACTAGTTAACTATATTTTTCAGATTGGTTTTCTAGTTTCGATTTGGTTTTTTGGTTTTGTCCGTTTTCTTGCACATCCTTAGTGCTATGATCATAACCTCAACTCCTAGGATCAACTATTTGCTTTAGAGTTTCAAGACAACTTATAGAAAAAGGTTCTTTAATTAAATTTTATTACTTTAGTTTGGTTTGAATTATTTGAAATTGTGGAGATGCAAAATTTTAAGACTCAAAATTGCATGTAATTTCAAATATTTGTGGTTTATTTATTATATGTTGATTTTAGTTGTTTCGAGCCTTAGTATACTCATACTACGATATGGGTATGTGGCGAATTGTTCATGTCCTTTAATTTTGGGACATGACAAAACCTGCCCAACATAATCTATTTGTAGCTTCTTCAACTCTTGTGAGCTTAGGCTAATTTCTCTTTTTTGCCCTTGCATTAAATGCAGCTAACAGCTTAATTTGGCCATACCGCGAGCTGGTAGGCCAATTTTTACTTTATTTTTGGTCTAATGATGAGTTAGTAGGAGGCTTTAATAGATCCTTCAAAATCTATACAATATTGAGCTGGAGAAACAACACTTGTACCAATGAGCAAGTAGGGGTCTATCAAACCCTACAAAAATCCATAAAACATTCATTTAAAGAAAATCTTACATCGGCAAACCATTACACCTGCACAACACATTCACAAACAAAACACAAAAGAAGACACAAGTAATTGTTGTTCCTAATTCTTCTTTTTTTTTTTTATGCTTTGTTTGTTCTAATGATCACATAATTTATCAATTTGAGGGAATTAATCAAGGTTTGGAATTGGCCAAATTAAGCATGATTTAAAGATTAATTCCATAAGTTAAGTTACACAGTTTTGACCCATTAAAATCTATTGAGAATCTACTTAGTTTAACAAGGGCTTCAAATTATAACCATGTTGATGCTTAAGCACAGCCACAAACAAGCCACTAGCAGCAGCAGCAGGAACACGCCTAAAACGATCATCATACACTGCCAACTATAACTTCAATCCAACTGGAAAACCAGGTCGCTAAAGAAAATACCGAGCAACCTCTCTATAACGTTCACATGAATGAAGGATATACTTCTCGTTTGCCTTCATCCCCATTCGATTGTTGCTGGATAGCTGCATCTACCTCGGATGCTTCACTACAGAACATGACTGAATCGTTTTTATGTAGATGGCACCCCCCTCCAGCTCCATACATCAATTGAGTTTATTCCAATTGTAGTTTTGTTAGTGATATAGCTTTTGTGTTGAACTTTTTGCAAGTTTAATATAAGAGCCTCTTTATGGCCAAAAAAAACATAAAAATAAAATATAAAAGCAATTCCAATTGGAGAGTGTTAATATCAATTGATGAACAAAAACACTCAAGCAACATATTTGAGAAGATTGGAATTTAAATTCTTGAAAAATGAACACTCGACCCATTAACCTCATCACAAATTGACTTGCAGTGGCTTGATCAGAGATGCCAATTTATTGAAAACTTTCCCCTCCATGAGGTCCGACCTTGTCACAATGAAAATGAAGCGCATAAAGCTAATATCCCAATTTTTATCATTATCCTTGAAGCTGAGCTTGTCACAGCAGCAGCAGCATCATCAGCAGAAGTTTGATTGTCAGGTTTTGCCGTAGATTTTGCTGCAGCTGGATATGAGTCAAACAACGCCATAGGAAGTAGGACTTTGTCCACCTCGTACACGGCTAACCTTTTGTCGGTATACAACGTCTTACCCATGTTGGCCGTGTCGATGCCGGTGGTGACGCTTACGGTGCCATCGTCGGAAGCCGTCACGTTTAGCTGGAATTTACCGTAGTTGAAATCACCAGCCTTGGTCATTAACGGATTGCTC
This sequence comes from Combretum micranthum, assembly GCA_024138025.1. NCBI lineage: Eukaryota > Viridiplantae > Streptophyta > Magnoliopsida > Myrtales > Combretaceae > Combretum > Combretum micranthum. The sequence goes on from JAMXBD010002633.1 coordinate 151,451, forward strand.
ACGGTTTGGAATTGGGTCACGGTGATGTATGTTGGCACCACATGGAATTGCATCAACTCCACCTAGCATGAAGCATGTTTTATTAGCCTATGAAATAATTTTTACCCCTGATTTGCACATTATTTCTATGTTCAGATTTTATTAGTATTAACACACCACGTGTGTGTGTATATATATATATTGATTTTTTCCCCTTTTTGTTAGTTTTAACTAAAAATATAGAAAACATGCCTGTTTTTCATCGTTGAGAGTGTTGAGGACACCGGCCTTGACGTCCGAAAAGGCAGTATCTGTCGGAGCAAAGAATGTGATACCATCATTGGTATCATCAAGTTGTGAATTCACTTGATCGCCCACATGTGTGTTCCTCAAAAGCCTAAGTAAGACCGTGAACTCACTGGCATCGTCAAGGACTTTCATGATATTGCCATGACGCGATCCTGATGGCGATGATTTGGGCAATGGCGACGCCGGTGCTAGTGGCGGTGAGGCTGCTATCGGTGCTAATACTGAGTCATCTGGTGCGACGGCTGGGGCAGCTGCTGGTGGCTGTGTGGTTTTGGCAGTAAAGGCATCGATATGGACTGCTGCGAGTAGTAAAAACAAAATTTGCTTCATTGACATGCTTTTGGATTTTTATTAATTGTTTTGGAGTTGATGAAGGAAATATTTGAATGGATTAATGAAAGTTTTTGAGTGTGTGTTGAGGAATGAAGATTAGGAGGGCTATTTATAATGTTTTTTTATATGATGTAAGAAGAGAGTGGCAATCCTTGTGTGTGAGAGCAAGGGATGAAATCAAATGGATGGGAGGTTGCAATTTGGAAAGTAGCTTTTTTGGTAAGTAGGAACTTATCAAACTATTATAAAAATATATGTCATATGTGAGGAGGGATGTATTGAGACATAATAACATTGTTGGCCTAGGATTAACTTTAATTTATCAAGTAAAATCAAATGACATTGACCAATCATCTTAAATCTCCAACTTTCGGTTTTTTCTTTTTTCTTTTTTTTTTTTTTTGTTTCAATCTCTATAATAATTCAAAGATTTTCGATAATATTATTAGGAACAAAACAAATTATATTGTAGAGATTTATTATCAAAATATAAGTTCTTATTTTTCGTCATCAGAGAAGCTGAAGATACTGTTTGTTGTTATTCATAAACCAAAATTTATGGCAAAGGCTCCTCTAATAGCATTTGTCAAGTTAATTCAACTGAAGGTATTACTAGTTTTATGCTCTAACTCAACTAGCATGAACCATATGGAATTTCATGTAAATCGGTTACACCATTTTGGAAGATTAAATACTCCTGCACTATAATCCCAAGCCAAGATAATGAGTATGAGGGTTGCAACTATATTTTCTACATTAACCTAAACAAACAAGTGGCGAAATTGAGCATCCTCGGACCCCGGTGACTTTTTTTTCGTTTTCTTATTAAGTAGCGAAAATTTTGTGGTCGATCTGGAAACCAGGAGTATACATAAGGGTTAAAAAAATTAATATTTTCAAAATTTTATTACATTAGTATAATTAATAGCGAGTCGAACAATGTCACCCATGTGCAACAGACCAAGGGAGAGTATTAGTGTGCAAACACAAGAAAAGGCCAAATACGGCTCAGTTCACTATTTCTCCTACTTTACTTTGCAAAAACAAAACCCTACTTCAGAATCATATTCTATCTTCTCTCCGAATGAAAGTTAAGCTCTCTCTCTCTTTCTTTTCACTATCGTTCCTCTACTTTCTCTCTGGGGTTTTTGACTAACATATGTTTTCTATGTTCTTGCAGGTATTAAATTGTAGATCTGGTAAAATGATGAGCTCTTCGAGTGGCTTGCACCCCTAATTTCTCAATAGACACCAGACTCGATAAATTCATGATTTTTCCCAATTCCATTGAACATTTGATAGTTATAGCAGTAGATCTACTATGTTTATTGCATCAGTTAGAGTATCCTAACTACTTCAGTTGTTTTCCTTGACTGTTACAATCATGCATGTAACTAATGATATTCTATTACTAGTATCTTTGTAACTGATAATACTGCTATTACTAGTATCTATGTATATAACTAATGATGTTTTCTGTTGCAAACCATATGTAATAGTTTATAAGATTACAGTTGGTAATCCTTAAGCCAAATAGGTTTTTTTTTTAACTCTTGTTGTAACAGATGACTCCTCTTATTGAAAATCGACCTTATCCTTATGGTCATAAGCTAGATAAATCTACTTAAAAGTTTCCCAATCTCCCATGTAGTGTCTTCTTGAGGTAGACCATCCCACTGTATAGGAACTTAATGTTGTTGAATACCTTGATTTGAAATAATCCGACCTCTTAAGATCTGCTTCGATCATAAAATGAGTTTATCTTGTGAGAAATCCATAGTTAAATCAAGGGTTCTAAAATAGACCCCTAGGCTTTCTTAAGCTGAGATATATGAAACACATCGTGTATTCTGGCATAAGAAAGTGGAGCCATCTTATAAGCACATGAGCCAATATGCTCCAATACTTTGTAGGGTCCATAAAATCTTCTTGAGAACCTGTGAATCTACGGCCTAAAGTAGAAATCTGTTTATAAAGCTGTAGTTTGATAAATGCTAAATCTCTAGGTAGCAACTCCATATCTCACCTATGCTGATCAGCATAGTGCTTCATTCATGATTGAGCCTTTAAAAGGTTCTCACACAAATCTTTCAAAAGTATATCCCTGGATTTGAGCTTCAAATCAACTGCTTCATTAGTAGAATGCCCCTGATAAGATGGAATAGTAAGTGGAGGTCTTCCATAAACCAACTCAAATGGGGTACAATGAGCACCTTCACAGTAGGAGGTATTATAGGCAAATTCAACCCATGATAAATACTTATACCAATTAGAGGGATAATCCATAACATAAGCTCTCAAGTACTGTTGAATAGTGCAGTTTAAAACTTATGTTTGACTATCCAATTGTGGATGATAAGCACTACTCATCTTCAAAGTGGTACCACTTAAAGCAAACAATTCTATCCAAAATTTACTCATAAAGATTGAGTCCCTATCAGACACTATAGATTGAGGGAACCCATGAAGTTTAACTACCATGTTGATAAACAATTGAGCTACTTTGGTGGCTGTGAAATGAGAATCAATTGTACCCAAATGACAGTACTTAGTAAGTTTGTCCACAACCACTAACATTACTGTAAATCCATTGGACTTTGGTAGGCATGTTATGAAATCCATACCGACATCTGTCCAAATCTACTCTGGAATGGGAAGTGGATTAAGTGACCCTGCTGGTGACTTAGTTTCATACTTTATCTGTTGACAAATTGCACAATTACGTACATAAGATGTAATTTGTGCTAACATCCCTTCCCAAAAAAGTTAAGCTACAATCATCTTAAATGTTTTCAAAAATCCAAAATGGCCTGCCCTTGGAGAATCATGAAATTCCTTTAAAATAATAGGAATTATTGATGATTGAGGCACCAAAAATAACTTTTCCTGAAAAAAGAGCAATCCATCTCTCCATTTCAAAGGCCATTTTGTAGGAATAACATGCTGGACTTTATAACCATCTGCTTAAATTCAGCAAGCATAGTGTATTCATGTTTAAGTGTATCAATAAAATGAAACAAGGGATTGAATAACTCAAATAATTCAATTCAACTACCTCCCTCCTTAATAAAGCATTTGCAACTTGATTATCATGTCTAACTTTATACACCAAGGAATAATCATATTCGAGCAACTTAACCAAGTATTTTTGTTGTTCCGGAGTCTAAATTACTTGAGTCAAAATCTCTTTCAGACTTCTATGATCAGCCTTAATAGTGAAATGAGCTCCCAAAAGATACTATCTCCATTTCTTCACTACTTCCACCAAAGCAAATAATTCCCTTGTGTAAGCTAAAGCCTTTTGTAAGTGTGGAGGTAATTTCTTACTAAAATAAGAAATTGGATTATTATTCTATAATAGTATTGCTCCAATCCCACTTCCAAAAGCGTCTGTCTCAGTTACAAATGGTAATGTAAAATCTGGTAAAGCTAAAATTGGGGCTTTAATCAATACCTTTTTTAGTCTCTCAAATACTATCAAAGCATCATGATTCCATTCAAACTTATCCGTCTTTAACATGCCTGTTAAAGGACTCGCTATCAATGCATAACCCTTAACAAAATGTTGATAATACCCTGTTAACCCTAGAAAAGCTCTAAGCTGCTTCACATTCTTAGGTAAAGGCCACGCCTTAATTGCCTCAAGCTTTTACTAATCTTGAGCCACTCCTCCTTGTGAAACAATGTAGCCTAAATACTTTATAGTACTTTTGTCAAAAAAACCACTTGGATTTCTTTAAGTACAATCTATTCTCTACTAAAGTACTCTAAAACTTTCTCTAAGTGAAACATATAATCAGTCATAGAAGTACTATAAACCAATATATCATCAAAAAATACAATAAAAAATTTCCGTTAGAAAGGTTGAAACATACAGTTCATAATACTCTAAAATGTTATCGATGCATTACACAGTCCAAACGGCATGACTATGAACTCGTAGTGGCTTTGATTTATTCTAAAAGCAATCTTCTCTATATCATCAGGATACATGCATATTTGATGATATCCAAATCGTAACTCTAATTTTGAAAACACTATGGCTCCTTTCAGTTTGTCCAACAACTCATCAATAGTTGGTATAGGGAATTCATCCTTGACTGTAGCCTAGTTCAATGCCCTGTAATCAATATAGAACCTCTAAGTGCTGTCTTTCTTCTTCACTAACAATACTGATGAAGAAAATGGGCTCGAACAATGTCGAATCAGACCCTGTTTCAACATATCTTCTACTTGTTTTTCTATCTCATTCTTTTGAAAATGATGATAATAGTAGGGTCGAACATTAATAGGTTCATGTTTCTTAAGATGAATATGGTGTTGTACTTGTCTTAATGGTAGCAGTGATGATGGAGCCTCAAATATAACAGCAAATTTGCCTAATAATTCTGTCAAAGAATCATTGTCGGTGGATTCATGATCATTAGAAAAACTTAATGTCTGAGCCACCAAATGATAGCAAGATGCAACACATTCTGTCTCCATCAATCTTTTAAACATATGATGAGAAACCTATGTTCCATTCTCTAACTTTGATCCCAACAAAGACACTTTCTGACCGTCTTTCTGAAATTCCATAGGAAGCCTGCCATAGTCAATCGTAATTGGCCCCAAGTTCTGTAATGACTATATACCTAATACTGTGTCTACCCCTTGAATTTGCAAAACATAAAATGTTTTATAGAACTACTTATCTTGAATTTTTAAGGGAACTTCTGTACACTGACTCTCACAATTCAACTTTTCCCCATTTCCAATCATTACTTTGAATTGTGGACTAGGAATAACTATCAAATTTAATTTTTTAATGGCTCTAGTCTGTATGAAATTATGCGTACTTCTACTATCAACCAGTACACTTACACTTGTGCCATTAATAAAACCTTGAAATTTCAAAGTTTTAGGATTGACAGTTCCTACTAAAGCATGATAACTAGTACTCAAAGAATCAATACTATCATCCCTGTTAGTTTCATCAAAATTGACATACTCCTCATCAGAACATTCATCCTCAGATAACAGTAGCAGAAATTTCTATTTACATTTATGGTTCTTTGAAAATTTTTCATTGCAATTATAACAAAGATCTTGCTCTCTACATCTTTGTAATTCTTATGATGACATTTTCCTTATAGGCAAAAATGGTTTTTCTTGGTTTACAGAAATAGAGGCAGTATTTGGGCTAGTGTTTGGGTTTGTGTTTAGGTTTTTATTTATATGGTTAAAAGGTTTTGAAAATTGTAAGAAAGTTTTTCAAAAAGAAGATGTTTAAAATTTTGTGTTTGATCCAGATGTTTTCCTTCATATAATTTGGCTAAGGAAATAGCTTGAACAAGAGACTATCGTCTATTGATCTGAACATCACGTTTTAGATACGGCTTTAGGCCGAAAATGAAACAACTAATAAGGAAATTTTCATTAAAGCCAACTACATTATTGGAAAGATTTTCAAAAGAAGATTGGTATTCTGCTACTGAATTAACCTAAATGAGTTTGGCCAATTTACCTTATGGATCATCAAATTCTAATGGTCCAAACTGCAACTTTAAATAATCTAAAAACTTTGGCCAAGTTGTCAACAGGTTGTTCAAATCAATCCATTGCATCTATTCTAAAGCTTCCTCCTCCAAAGCAAACGAGGCTATCGTTAAGCACTAATCCATAGGTACTTGAGGAAATTGAAAAATTTTTCAATCTTATATATCCACTGCATTGGAGCTCTACCTTGAAATTTAGGAATTTCGAGTTTGACATTCTTCAATAATGAATTTGAAAGATTAGAATGTGATGAACTCCCATTAGTGATATGAATAGCATCTTTATTATTTTCTTGTGAGTTCTGATTCTGCACACTAGATCTTTCAATCTTGTCATTCAATACTCGAACCGAATCTTGCAATGACGACTTTAAAGACTACACTAAATCTTGCATTTGTACTTGCATGCCTTTCACTATTTCGGCTAAGGCAACCACCATCAAACATAGTTTGTCCAACTTTGATTGCTACATTATTCCTTTCTTCGCTCTTGGCATGAATTATGGAATGAAACATGACAAAAGCACCAAATTATTATTGTGCAAACACAATTAGAAAAAGCTAAATACGGCCCAGCCCACTATTTCTCCTACTTTACTTTGCAAAAATGAAACCCCACTTTAGAATTGTATTCTATCTTCTTTCCGAATGAAAGCTAAGCTCTCTCTCTCTCTTTTAATATCGTTCCTCTATTGTTCGCTCTAGGGTTTTTGACTAATGTATGTTTACTATGTTCTTGTAGATATTAAACTATAGATCTAGTAAAATGATGAGCTCTTCAAGTGGCTCGTACTCCTAATTTCTCAATAGACACTAGATTCGGTAAATTCGAGATTTTTCCCAGTTTCATTCAACATTTGATAGTTATAGCAGTAGATATGCCATGTTTGTTACATCAATTAGAGTATCCTAACCACTTCAGTTGTTTTTCTTGACTATTACAATCATGCATGTAACTAATGATGTTCTGTTACTAATATCTTTGTAACTGATAATGTTTTTGTTACTAGTATCTATCTATGTAACTAATGATGTTTTCTGTTGCAAACCATATGTAATAGTTTATAAGATTACACTTGGTAATCCTTTAGCCACATAGGTCTTCTTCGAACTTTTGTAACAAAGAGCAATGGTGATTGTGGAGAGAAGGTTACTACACAAAGTTAGCTCCTCCAATAAGTTGAGATACGAAGGGCAAATCCTACTTTAGCAACAAGTGTCATATGAGAATGAAGTTTTGCAAGGTAACACACTAAAGATGATTTCGTTAGGCAGGAGAGATTGTACGATTGAGATAAGAATTTGCTAGTGGGGCTTAGAGGTCTACTTAATGAGTGTACTATACTGCTTATTTATAGACAGTGTTTATTAGTTACGGATTCTTCTTTACCAAGCCAAACATAGTAGGATTCTCTTTGAGGAACGCACTCATAATCATCATATCTGTTGATAAACATTTTTGTATATGGACTCCCTAGGCTCAGTTTAACCTCTTTCGAACCATGGATGGAAAAGATATGACAGAACAAGTCAAACAACCTCCCAGCTTTCCAGTTAGCCAAGCCAGGGTAGCTTGTGCAATAGTTTCTAGAAGATTTCTTAATCTAAATATATACTTACAATATGTTTATAAATTCACTTTCCAAAATTCTTAGGAACACTTTCCATATTTAAGATTATCCATTTTTGCAATATATGATAGGTCTACTCTTATAAATGCCCTATTACACATCGAGGCAAGAGGGGTTCTGTTTGCATATCGAAGATTGATAGGCCCAAAGAGTATGGATTCAAGTTCCAACGAATTGATATATCTTTAGCAGTAAAAATCTACTTAAAATACCATCTGTCCCTTTGGTCTTTCTCTCAAGATGCAGGTGCAAAGGCATCCTTTCTTCAAATCATATACCTACAACCACCGCTCTCTCTCCACAGTTTCCCTAGAGGTAAATCCCTATATCATATTCATAATCTAGTACCTTATCACGGCTTCCTAAAGAGTCAACCATCCCCACAACCATAATAATATTATCTTTATAAAATACCAAGTCATGATATAATAAGTTGCTGAACTTCAATGCATTTTCTTACTGCAGAATCACAATGCCAATCAAAATGAAGATATTACGCCATCTTAATAAGTTTTTTTTTTTTTTTCCGCAGAGAATTTTTTAAGGTTTATTTTGTAATATTTTTGTTGCACTCCAGTATGTATATGTTATAACAAGTAAAAAAAGAAATTACCCCCTAATCAGGCCGATCACATTTTAACTAGTTGCATGAATTATTTTTGCAATGACTCAAAATTACTTATTGAAGGACCATCAAATTATATAAATATAGAGTATTAATAAAAAAGATTCCGAAAATATCTTTATTTTGTGAAAGAGAAGAAATGAAAAAGTGAATAGATCCATCAAATATGTTCTTTGTTAGTTGCCACCTTTTGAAGAAAGAGAGCTTCGATCTTGTCCCTGTTGGAGAGTGATGATAGCTGGCTAGATAGGGTTTCATCCACCGTGCGAGTTGATTGTGGGTGTGGGTCCATAACATTTCATGATCAGTGGTTAACTATGGGAGGATGAGTTGAAATAAATAAAGGTAAGAGCTGACTTTGCAACGCAATTATGTTGACATTTCACGTAAATCCACAGAAATAATAATAGATCCCATGTTCTGTATCAATATTAGTTACTAATAATTTTTGCCTATGTAAGATGAAAAGACCGAATTTTTTAAAATTATTATGTAGAATTGGAAGAGAAAGGTGGAGCAGTAGCTTGACATTTTAATGCATGCAACTTCATATTAATTAGGGATAATATCACAAATATGGTACGAACCTTAGAAAAATATCTAGTTAGATACCTAAACTTTTAAAATGATCAAATTAGTACATGAACTTTGAAATTGATTAATTTAGTATCTAAAAGAATCTAATGGTAGTAATACTAGTATACACGAAAAGTTATTTTAGGTACTTAATTTGTCAATTTCAATGTTTAGGTACTAAATTGATTAATTTCAAACTTCAAGTATCTAATTGTATATTTTATCAAAATTTAGATACCATTTGTGACATTAAAAAAAATTGTAATTGATTTTTCTAAACTTTAATGCCCCTAAGCTTTCTATTTTTTTGTAAATAGCCCATTAAATTTTTATAAAGTCGTAACATGAAAGACATCTACTTGTCCAACAAAAAGAAAAGCACTCTTAAAGTCTTCATTTCTGTTTCTTTTATCGTGTATTTTGAGTTTTTTATGATCACTATAGGTATATTTACAATTTTTTGAAAGATCCCCTATACAGATTGTAGATACTTACGATTATTTTATGTTTCCAATAATCCACAGACTTTCTTATAATTTTAAGTAAAATCTTGAGTTTAACGACCTTAATTAGCAAACAAAAAAATGCTGATTACAAAATATTAAAAGTAAAAGCACAAATATGCAAAGTAAAATTTTGCTCCTTATATCACTTATTCCATTCAAACTTCACCAATTATGTAAGCATTGTCGCGCTTTATGGCCCCAAGATCCCAACTTAGTTTAATTATCTAGCTTAATTCCTTATTGCATTATAAGCCTTTCTAAAATTGCTGTCCATTTCTAAACACTAACATATATTTAGTCTAATAATTCCATTCTTCTGCCATTACTTCTCTCATAGTGAGATGCGGATAAGGGAAGTGCCTACTTCATGGAATTAATTTTCCATAGGAATGGACGAGCATTCCACATTTCCATTGACTAGTCCTTCCACATCCACGGATAAAATAACCTACTACAACATGTTTAGTTAATTTATCAAAGTGGAATGGAATAACTTTTTATCTCCTGTAAATATTTAGTAGATTTCTTTGTTATTTTTTCAAGAAATTTTTGTTATTGAGAAATAAAGCATTACAATTTTTTCACAAAACTAAACGAATTGTTGCTTTTTGGTCTTTTCTGGCATATTTTTACATCCAGTCATGAAACCAACCTAACATCAGTCAAAATGTTCACTAAGAATAATATAAGTACTATGAGATATATTGCTAATCTATTACTAATATTATTTGAGTACAACCAAACAATGTAATACATACTGCTTCTTTATCATATTCTCTAAAAATTACAATTTTATTCCTATCAATTCTATTTTGCAAACCAAACATGCTAGTATCTATTTTAGGGAATAAACTCTATGCCTTCCTCTACCATGGCATGCAATACATAAACCACCTCTAACATCTCCTTCATTAACAATAAACATAATGGGTCATCAATCTATCAATAATCAATTTCAGCAGCATCACATGCAATCATGCTGGATTATAGTGGCAAGGCACCGTAAAGACCATAACCTCACATAGATATATTATTGTCCGATTTGTTATGGTATGTCCCACAATTTTGTTTTTGTGCTGACTACTTCTCAAAATGTCACTCATCTTAAAGTGTTTCCTACTAAAGTGTTTAATTTTGAAGTTCTAACAAATGCTAACCACTATATCAAAAGGCAGCTTTGAGGGGTCAATGTATTGTCCAATTAAAAATGATAAGAGAATGTATAGGTTGTTAAAAAGAGCTCTAAAAAAGCAATACATATAGTATATCTTTGAATTACATTATTTATTCTATGAGAAAGAAAGAAAATAGAAAAAACCTATCACTATTAGTAAAACTAAAATTATGGTTCACTAAGGAAAATAATTTGTGATAAAGATAAGATAAAGCTAATCTTGGAATGGAAAACTCATGTCCAAAATATAAGATATTTAAAAATTTGATCTTTCTCTAGTATAGGTTTTTGCCGATGTTGCAAGTGATTATTTTGCTAGTAGAATAATAAGCCTACAAACATAAAGAGCAATTAGCAATATGCTAGTGGATTTTCCGGCATAATCACTTTAATAGCTACGTTAGTAGTGGGCTTTGAGAGAAAGTTAAGCAATGTCTTATATAAAAAATGGTATATGCACCATATATTTGGCGTGAGGTCTATTTATAGATAGTGGTCATAATAGAAAAGGGGGCAAGATAGAATCTTCACATTCTACTTGGCATGTCACCAAATCTGTTAGCTAACCTTGACTCGGGATGGGCATTGGGATCAAGCATGGAGGGTAGCTGGATTAGTGTTCATCCCTCTAAGGAGATAAAAGCATTGAGTAGATCTCTAAGAATTGAGTTCCTCATGGAGCTCAAGCACTAAGCTATGGTCATCGCATGGTTGATGCACCCCTTAGTAACCAACTCCTTAGGATCAAGGTCAAGGCCTTTCAAGAACTGATGGCTTATTGGGGTCCTTAGGCTAAAGTGATTGAAAAGACCCTTCATCGACTAGTTAGCCCGTTCGATGGGTATGAAGCCTAATGGGCTGTGGCTAGATATTCTCTATCAATAGTCAATAAAAAAGAAAAATTAATTGTATTGAAAACGTATTTAAGTGGTTTTTTATGGAATATATTAAACAGGTACTTTAGGTTGTATCATACTATAAATAAACTTGAACACTCAAAAAATCAATTGAAACAGCAGATTTACATCTCTTATAATTGACACAATCTTCAGTTCTTTCATAAGCAATTTTCATTCCAATTTTTCTTTTGCTAGGCCTATAGCTAAAAGACCTACTTTCTTATAATCACAAGGGTTATTTGAAAATGAAATCCAATACTTGTAGTCTACACCATAAATAAAATTAATGTCTTTATCAATTATGTTACACAATTTTATTTCAAAACCACACAAATTTTGTAGAATTATAAAGGTATTGCCTTAAAGGCTAAAGAGGTACCCCTATATTGTAATACCTTGTCCTATGTAGCACTTAGTTCTTCAACTTCTAAATAGTGCACTAATCTAATACCACTTTATAAAGATAAGAAATCCACACATTGACTCATTGAGATACTATCCATTTTGGCATGATATGTCCTGCATGGACCTAGGTATTGAGTTGCACCATTTTATGTATGCTTGATAGTAGAGATTCATTTAATGGTGGTTTGTGAAACTTGATTTAGTGTTAGTTGTGAAGTTTCAATGTGCATGGATTTGTTGAGGATGGGTGCTTTAGTCTATTAATCCTTTCCTAGACTAATAAGTCATTAGATTTTTGTTAAATCAAACATGAGAATAAATTACCAATATAAATGAAAAATGAAGTATTAAAATACCAATCAAAACCTTAATTTTTAGAATCTTAGGGTGAGTGCCTCTTCGATACACATTTATCTCTACCATCCTTCATTTTTCTATTTTTTTTTTTACTCTACTATGCAATTCTACTTGTATTATTGCTATCCTCAAAGCTGATTAAACCTAATAAGAGCACCTCTACCAATAGAGACATACCGCTCGCATTACTATTGCATGGATATTTCTTCCATCAAAATACAAGACTTTTGTTCTTTTATTAGTGAAGTTTCTATTTTCAAAAGTTATTGATATCCATTTTTCTTTTAATAAATGTGACATTATAGTTAAGGTTTATGGCCCCATTCTCTTCGCTATGTATCTTGTGTATATTTATTTCCAAATTCACAAATATATTAAATTTTGTTCTCTTCTCTTAAGAAAATATCAAGGAAAAAAAGTTAAGAGATACATAATTCAATAATGATGAGACTAAATCATGGTGAACAATTACCTAACAAAATCAGACAGAGACTGGTTGATCTTAATTTTGTGACCTTATGACCTATTTTGAAGGAAACAAGCCAACATGAAGAAGTCTTGGCCATTTGGAAATAAGTTACGTCAATTTAGGACCTTCAACGAACAATTTTTATATTTTGGGTAAGCTTTAGATTTGTTATAACTTCTTATAAACACTTATGTTTTGTATATCATCTATGATGTTGTGATTATCCTTTCATTTACTTTTGTCTTTAAGATTTAAGGTATTTCTATTTTTGATAGTTTTTTTGTTCTATTTTTAGCAGCTTTTCTAAACTGCTTGTATGTGTAAGTCTTAGGGTCAAAAAAGAAACTTAGTTATTCAATAATATACATTCTTGAGTTGTTCTACTCTGTTTTTTCCCCAATATATGAATTTAGCTATTGTTTTTTTTTTTTTTTTTGGATGTTATTTATGGAAGTATTCTTAGAATCAATAAGTATTTGAATATCACGCATTCATACACAAATCAATAATTTATGATAAACTCCAGCATTCATCACACAAAAAATAATTTCAACCAATATTTTTTTATGTGGAAAAAATAATACATATTGAGTACGATAAATGAAAAAGAACAAAAGAACCAACACTTTGTGTTCTCAAAATTAAACATTTATTACAATTGACAAAAATCATGAAGTAACACACCTCGAGAGTATAATTAAAAAAAAAACCCAACAAACACTCACTTCATCAATTTAAACAAAAAGTTTCTCCTCTCAAGTGTTACGTAAAGAAAATGGCAACACAAGCAACCGCCATGCCAATAACCCCCATCGCCATCCCACGAATCCCACCATTTTCCGGTGCCAAACTTTTCACATCTTCGGTGGCGGTTTCAGTTGCAGGCGCCTCCTTCTTAGGCGGCTCCGGCGCTGGTGATGGTGGAAGAAAGATGCTTGGCGGAAGAAGGACACGGTCTACCTCGAAAACTGCTAGTTTTCCATCAGAGTGCAACGATCTCCCCACGGTGGCTTCGTCAATCCCAGTCGACAGCTTCACATCGTCGCCGGAGATTGTGATATTGAGCGGGAACTGGCCGTCGTCGGTGCCGTCGGCGAGGGTCTTCAATGGGTTGCTAACGGTCTGGAATAGTGACTTGGAGAGATACATTGGAATTACGTGGAATTGAATGAGCTGGACCTGTAGTTTCATAAATCATGCATGCAAAACGTTGATTTAATAACTAATTATTGCAATAATCATAGTTATAAGGGAAAATTGCATGACATCCCTAAAATCTTCTAAAATGGCCTGAATTTCTAGTGTTTTAAAAAGTCAAGTTTGAAATCTAAATTTATTATTTCGAATAAATCATATAGAATTGAGACACTGTTCTATTTTTTGAAAAGTTGTCTTTCGGACTACTAGAAAGCAGGTTTGGGAAGATCCGAGTGCTAACTTTTGAAAAAATTTCGGTTTATGCAATTTTAAAAGATTTTAAGTGTACCCATGCAATTTACTCTTATTATAATAGTAGTAAATGAACTTGAAGTTGCTTATGGATTTGCTAGTGTAAATTTTACAATCTTGATCGAATGAATTTTGTGATTTTAGATTTTATCTTGTAATATCATATGGAGAAATTTACGACAACGTAGCCCGTATTATTGTTGATTTTTAGTGAAAAATAATATGTAACATGTACATGCTCCTTAATAAAACTTTAAATTACATATAACTTATTTAGCAATCCTAAAATAGATAAAAAAAAATTCATTAATAAATAACTCTCTTTTGCAGTGGGGTTTATGAGAGTGTTGTTTTTTCCAACAAAAAATTAATAGGATTAATGTCACAAATAATATTTAAATTTTATCAAAATATAAATTAAGAATGCAAATTTTGAAATTAATTAATTTAATAATTAAAAGAACTTTTCATGTATACCAATACGTTTCTTAAATTGGCTAACACCATCATCCGATGTGACATTTTTAATTAATATAATGGAGGAACTGTTAACGGACACGAAAAATTGTTTTGGGTAATAAATTGCTCAATTTCAAATTTTAAACCGTAAATTGATCAAATTCAAATTTTAAACATTAAATTAGTCAATTTTAAAATTTAGACATCTAATTACACGTTTTGTCAAAGTTTAGATACTATTCGCAATATTTACCAAATTAATAAGGTATGCATTGTGGCCAAAAAAATAATAGTAATATATAAAGGAATACATAATTTGGACTTCTCATCTAACAATATTATGAACAGAAATCGTTGGCTGTGTATATTTTGAATCAATTTCACATGTTAATCAACTTTTAATAGCATTAGTTGCAAAATATTTGTCAGTCTTTAATATTAAAAGAACATGGATAGGACGAAACCTGCTGTTTGTTTGTTAGAGAATTAAGAGCCCCCGTCCTGAGGTGGGAAAATGCATCATCTGTCGGGGCCAAAACTGTGAGCCCGTCGCCAGAGGTTTGGACCTGTGTGATTTGTGAAGCCATATGCGAGAGTTTAATGACACGGAGGTAGTTCGAGAAGTCGCCAGCCTTTTCGAGGATGTCGACAATGTTCGCCGGTTGAGCCGCCAACGACTTGGCACTCCGTAGGAGGAGAAAACATAGGAGGAGTGGCAATGGTACAAATTTTTTCATTGTGCCTGGAACCTTAGCTAATAATTTTAGTATAGTATGATGCTTTTAGGGACTAGAAGGGAAAGATGAGATGAGGTGCAATTTGTTTATGAGAGATGCAATGGAGAATGGTGTTAATTTAAAGAGCACCAAATTGTTGGAGGGTGAAATTTGGTGAGGGGTTGCAATTTTAGATGTACAATTATGAAATCATGTTGCAGCTAGCTAGTTAGCTGCTTGATTGTCATTACAGATAAAGAAGTATATTATAAGGGAAAATTAGGTGCACTTATGCAATTTTCATTATTTTTAGTACATATCATATTTGATCCATTTATGGATAATTGAACCAAATAGATAAACAGAAAGGATCTACAAAAGTTATATTTATTAATGTATTGAGTGAATCCAAAAAATTTTTATAATAGTAATATATCACGTGAATTACTCACTGAAAGAAATAAATACATCATGTAAATTTATTGATAACATATAAAGTATCAGTAAAATTTTGATATGTAAAAAGTTATTTCAAAACTACCTACTATTTCCACTATTTTATAAAACAATATTACAAATTACTCAACATTCATTTAAAAACGCAGTGTATATGTACCAGTAGATTTTTTTTTTTTTTTTTTTTTCAAGTTAACCCTATCTCTTTTTTTTTTTTTTTTAATTAAAAAATACTTCATAAATTAAATAAGCAAGTAATTATATTTTGCTTAAAAAGACGGGAAAACTAAAGATCCCATGTGGTCCCAGGAAAATAACTAAGGAACGTTATTCGATACTAATAAAATAACATATTATGGTCGGGGGGAAAAAGGGAACAGATTATTGGCTTCCATCAATCGTGAGGCTTGTTTATTATGCTATTTGTACTATGTTTTTTCATTGCTTTGGAATCGCATATTAGTTCAAATATGATATATTAAATTTAATTTAATTAAATTATACTAATAGCTTTGTAGTGTAATGGTATTTTTCTTAATCTCTCAGGTAAGAAGTATCATATTAGAATCTTCATTTCTTTGTTGTAATGACACAAGAAAAAAAAATTATCAAAGTTGACTTTAAACATGGATATTATAAATTAAATTATATATCCGATTCGAAAATGGATACAAACAGAAAATTTAGAAGAAAAAGTTTCGTCGCTCATCTTCCTAAACATAATTGGATTTGGACATGGTTGATGCTCTTGATTACTAAATGGACTTTACACGATGTGGATGTCTTCATTTTACCGGTGATGATGGCTGATGGCTGCTTTAATTGTTGGCCCTTTGAGCTAATCAAGCAAATGAGCAAGCTGTATATACTGCGACGCATTCCCCTAAATTATTGATTAGGTGCCTAAATAAAACTTTTACATTTAAAGTTTCACTCCATTGTGGCATTTTTATGGGCTTCGGAACCCCATCACCACCATATGATTTTTTACAATGTTAATACACCTTAATTTTAAAGCTAAAACCCTTAAATAATCACAATTCACAACTAACAACTTACAACTTTGAATGCTAGCAACGATCTGAAAGTAATTTATATAGTTTTAAAAAGTTATAAGCAAGTACAATTAAATTTTGGAAATTCATATGTATATTCACTTTAGATTAATTGTTTAAACGGTGACCTGACCATAATTATCCAAATACAATTGAAAGCAATCGTGAAATTGGTAAGTGGCATGGTCTTTTTGCAGCTTTGATAGAAGAAACTTTCGTTGGTTCTAAAATTTGATGCAAACACCTTAGTATACTAATGCTAACCCACTACACCACCATTAGAGATATTCTGATCATGTGAAATATACTTTCTGTTTGGACATCAAACCGTTACGTTCGAACACTAGCTGCAACTCTCATAATCAAACTTTCTAATTATGTTAGCATCCATATGCCATACCATAGCATCCTAACACTAACCCACTACACTATCATAAAAAATACTGATCATGTGAAATATTTATATTACCTAGACACCAATCCCTTATGTCCGGACACTAGTTGCAATTCACATTACTAGAGTTTCTAATTGTGTTAGCATCCATATGCCATGCCCTGAAGCATGTCTAGCATCCATATGCTAGCTATGGTGTAGTTAGGTCTTGCATTTTGCTAACACCTACAAAACACAACAACTAATATATATATATATATATATATATGTGTGTATAATGCATATTTTTAACACGTTACTCATCAAATATATTTAACAAATTAAGTGTAACTTTTCTATAATTTTTGTGTAATTGTATGATTCATTTCCTTTATCAAAATCCAATTCAAACCCCCAATTCAACAAGAATGGCTCTATGTTCTCCTTCATAACCAGAGCAAACTACTCATTTTTCACAATGCTTAATCAATCCAAGTGGTAGCAAAAGAGAGTTTATTGCCATTATAACAGTATAGGTTCGTTTTTACTTTTTAGATGCCATAGTAGCCATCTAATTGTCTATATTAGGTTGAAGCACAGTATTTGTATGTGAAATGTAGTTTATAATTCCCTACTCCAATTTAGGTTCATAAACAACACAATTGAGGGCTTATTATTGGTTGCTGTTGAATCCAAAAATAATTAAATTCCTACTCTATCAATTTATATAAATGGCATATAGCAATGAGTAAGGTCGAATCCATAGGAATTGGTAAAATTTCTTTCTTTTAAAAGATTTGATAAAGAAAAGATAAGGGTTTTGAGAATTTAAAGAAAACTATTTATATCGAAAGCAAGTAATGCAATTCAAAGAATAATGCAATATTAATGTGTTCCTAATCAAAGGTATAATTATAGTGCAATTCAATTCATACAATTGATCATTGATGCAAAGATTAATTTTCTTTATCTTCAATAAATTGGTTATAGTCATTAACAAGTTCTAAAAACCTATCTCTTTTTACTTTTTCAATAATCAAAACAAGCTCTTTGATTATTTTTCTTATTATTAAACAACCTTAAAAAAGCTATTACGATTTAATTTATCAATAGCATAAAGAACAAGAGAGATCATCAATTCTACCCAACAAATCACAAGTTTGATCTATTTAGACTAGAATATATATCTTCATAGCATAAATTAATTATCTTTCTTATAATCAATCATGTCATTGTACCACAAAGATTAGAACAATCAAACAATTATGGATGTAATGTTCTAATTGACAATATAGTATTTTGCTTATTGAACAAAAGAGTCTTAAATTAATTTTATATTAATCAAGTAATACAATAATATCAAAACATTCATAAGATATATAAATACCCAAAGATAAAGGAAAGAACAATGATAAATTAATTAGATCTGACAATTCTTAAAGAACCAAAACTTATAATTATCCTTAGGCTGGAATAGAAATTTAGTTACTCATATCCTTGGAAAGAATACAAAAGAAAAACTTCTTCTTGGCCATTATTGAAAGTTCACAATCTTGGTCTAGTGGTGTTTTTTCTCCTCTTTTGTATGTATTCAAGCAACAATATATATCCCCCCCAATGGAGGCTTAGGGTCCCTTTCTTTCAATCCGTGGCTAGCGAACTTTTTAGGACTACTAATGATTTCCGTAAAAATAATAGCATGTGATCTATTTCTGGATGGTACATGAGCCCTTCAATGCTGAGACAATAATTGTGCTACTTGATTTATAGCACGTGTACTTTGGTTTTCCAAATATTTATTGCACTTGAAACTATTTTTCATATACTTTTAAATTCACATAATTTTTCTTATAAAAAAATTACAAAAATATACACATGAGTATAATAAAAAGTTGGATAAAAATATATATATTTATAACTTATCAATTATATATATAGGAGCTCACTCAAGAAAAAGTGGAAAATACTCATGTTAGTATATCATGGGATTTGTGCTTAAGAAGTTAATGCGTTATTTACACCATTAAGGGTTTCTGACGTCCAATCATGTCATCTCCTTTTCTTTGTTTATCCTTTTATTTTATTGTTAATATTAGTTTTATTTATTTTACACCATCCAACAAGATAAAATAATTGTGTAATGGCTATTAAAGCATTCATTTATTAATATATTTGTTGTTTCATCATATTTCTCAATGCCCCTCGTTATCTCATTTTCTTAAAACATATTGGCTAAAATTATTTTCATTTGCTTAAAGTTTGTCTAAAACAATGATTTCATTATATATTATATCATTTGGTATATCGATGATAGACAAGAAGCTAGACTTATCCTCAAAATACACTTAAGAAGGTTCTTAATGATAACAAGAGCTAACAATGGAAATTAACTCAGAAAACTAATTGATGCTTGTTATTTAATCCAATAACTACAACTTACTTTATACAAGGTGTTTCATGATAAAAGAGATCATTTCCCTAATCAGTGTTAACCTAAAGTGTAATATTAATTATATTAGTGATATATGAATATTTAGTGTTTTTACTTTTTTTTTTTTTTTGTAATTTGTCTTTTTATGCTGAAGTCTTATGGCCATGTTCACTTCATGATATGTAATATTACTATTCATTGGAAATTAAATAAACCCATAATAACTTATTATATTTAGTTAGACAAACGAAAAAAAGGAATAAACTAACAATAAAATGTGAATTACTATACTTCTTTTTTATTTTCTCCCATTTTATGTTGCATAAGTCATGTGGTTTGTTGTGCATGTTTGTAATAGTGGTGCGTGATTTAAGTTAATGGTGATGGTTTGTAGGTATATGGGTGCGGACATGCTTCGTGGTAGTGGTAGTTGTAGTGGTACATAATTCATAGTGGTTCATGGTTCGTAATAGATCATGAATCATTGTAGGTTGAAGAAGAAGAAAGGTAGTTAAAGGAAATAAAGGATGAATAACTATGCATTGGTCAAGGTTATGAATAGGTAGGCATTGCTATTACAAGGTTAAAATCTACTAAATGTTATAATAATAATTACACAAGGAATAAGAGAGACAAAATTGTTATTACAGCAAAAAGTTAACAAGATGGAAATGAAATAAGATAAAATTAAGGAATTAGGAAAAATATTTCTTTTTTTAAACCTATATAGTTTATATCCAAAAGAGAAAAGAAATGGGTTAAAATAGAAGGATGTGAAATTATAAAATTAAAATTAGAAAGGTGAACTAGTAAAGAATTTAAAAAAATAATAATAATAAAGGATATATCATTTCCTCATGTCAGCTGGGCCACTAGAAAATATATGCTTTCTTTCATACCCTCTCTGACTTCCTTTTTATATTAAAAAAAGAAAGAAAAAAAAAACATTTTCATAAGTTACATTTTCTTCAAAACTTTTTTTTACACCTTTTTGTTGTTGCCAAACACAGAGCTAAGAGAGACTCGTTATTTTAGCATAATTATGATGTCATTTTACTGCCAACTTGAAACGAGATGTCTAAGATCATGAAGTTACAAAGAAATTAAGAAGATAAAAGCACTATGGATATAAAACATAAGACATATACGATCTAAATTAAAATAAAATAAAATAAGACAAATAAATAAATTGAGACAAGACAAACGGAAATAGTTGTCACACGGTCTAATTCTGATGAAAGGCCCCAAAGAAAGAAGCCACTCGATGCTAAAACCATTGAAATTGGGCTAACCACATCGTAGTTAGCCCATGGCCCTAATTATTATAATATTGATACTATGGGGATATGGGGATAAACATAGAATTAAAAGACGGGGAAGGTCAAGGCAGATCTTGAATTATGTTCATGAGTTAGAATAGATATCGTCTTGATTTCAGAATTGAATCGAGCCGGATCGAACCAGAATCAGAATTGTCAATTTCAAGTTTTGAAATTAAAGAATTAGAATCGAAACCATCTTTTATGATTCCGGTCCGATTCCAGTTTTGGAACAATGGAACCGTCTTTAAAAAAAAAAAAAATAAAAAATAAATTTAATTTTTAATAAAATTAATTTTAAATTCAAAATAATTATTGGATATAAAAGTATTAAATTATTTAATAAAAAATTTAGAATACACATTTATATGTATACAAAAACATTCTATATCAATTATAGTTAGTATTATGATATTGTAAAATACTCTACAAGATAAAAGGAAAATTACAATGCAAAAAATAGTCTCACATTATTAAGAAAATAAATTTTGCTTTTAGGAGAAGTTTATTTAAACTAATTATATATATTAATTTTATATTTGTGTTGTTGATAATGTCATATTAAATATTGTAAATAAGTAATAAATTTTACTATTTATATAAAATAATTTAAATATTAATAATTATATATTTAATATTATTTTTTATTTTTAATTTTTTTAATGGAATCATGAAACGGTGGTTCCATAGTTGGTTCTAGAACCTGCCAACCGGTTTGGTTCCGGTTCTTTAACCGCTGGTGATGGTTTCGATTCGATTCTCGGTTTGAAACCAAACCATGTCTATATCTAAGTTAAAACATTGCAATTTAAATTATTGACTCTTATGATTCATAATCTTCATAATTAGTTATAGGCTATAAGGGATTAGAAATCTTTGAATCTTTTAGGCCTAGAGAATGAAACAATCTTGTCCGTTTTTCATACGACTCAACTTTACTTATGAATTGGAAAATAAATGAAAAATCATAAGTAAATAATGCATTGTGTTGCAATATATATATATATATATATATAATTAAAGAAGTCTATTAAAACAACATGAAATTTTTTATTTCCTAAATACCTTAAGCATGATCTATAATACAATGTGTAACACATATTATTGTATAAATAATACAATGCATAACACATTCTACGCATTACACATTATCAATTAAGGTCTATGTGTAACATACTATATTGCAGTAGTGTGTGTATATATATGTGTGTGTGTGTGAATCAATCTTGTTCGTTTTTCATATAATTCAATTTTACTTGTGAATTTTCTATGACAAATAAATACAAAATTACAAGAAAAAATAATTCATCCTGTTACAATATATACATATATAATTAAAGCAGTATATTAGAACCATGTGAAATTTTTATTTACTAAATGCCTTAAGCATGATATATAATGCAATATGTAACAAATATTATGCTATAGAAAATACAATGCCTAACACATTTTATGGATCATGCATGTTATCAATTATGGTGACTTTTACTCTTTAAAATGATGTTTTTTTCAATTTAATATGTGATGCTCTAACTTATAAATGTTGCATAGTATTATAATTTAGTTATAAATAATAGGGGTGAGCAGGTAACCCTATCGCATTGGATACCCACCTGGATCCTGTTTGATCGGATAGGGTCTGTGGATATCAAAGGCTACAGGGTAGGGTACGGGTAGAATTTTTTGGATCCTATATTTTTAGGGTAGGGTACAAGTATGAGTTTCAATACCCTGTACCTAGGGGTGTTCACGGATCAATGCTCTATTTTTAAACCTAACCGTAATATTCAGTTTTTTAATATCTCAATCCTTAACCGATCCATTATAAACGTTAACCGCTTTCACGGTTAACCGTTTTATTCGGTTAATTTATTTAGCTTTCCGTTTTTAATCATTTAACATAATTTTCAACAAATCAAATTGATAATTTCAACAAATCTTATTTTTTAGCCTTTATCATAGTGTTTTTCTTTAAATTATTATATATTACAATAACTAAGAAAAAGGAAATCAAATTAAGAAAAAGAGAAAAACAAACCTTTGGATGTATCATCATTAATAAAATCAAACCAAATCAATTACTATAATAACTTTCATCAAATATAGAATAATAGTATTTTAATCAAAATCAAAGGAATATAAACGTAGGTAAATTATATGTATATGTACATCATAAGTATGTATATATATAATATATTCATGAATATTGAAACGGTTAACCGTTAACCATCGTTTTTTTGTGGTTATAAACCGAAACCGAAAGCCGAAAAAAATAAAAACCATAATCTTAAACCAAAACCAACAGACCGGTTAACCATATTTTTCGGATTGGTTTTACGATTTCGGTTCGATTTTTCGGTCTCATCAATTTTTTTGCACACCCCTACCTGTACCCACCCTGTACCCTATATTTTAAGTACACGGTATAGGGTACCCGTACCTACTCAATATAAATCTTAAAAAAAATAAATAAAACTAATAAGAATATTTTTTTTCTGGTTAAAAAATAATACTTTACATTTAGCCCAGCCTAACAAAACCCTAAACCTACTATCATTTTCATGCCAATCTCTGTGACGCTTTCTCAGCCACCCACACTCCTTTCTCACGCCACTCTCTGTGACTATGTCTCAGCCACCCATACTTTTTCTCACACCTCCACACTCCTTTGTCACGCCACTCTTTGTCTCACCTTTCTCACGCCACTCATTTGCTCATTACTCCTCACTCCTCCGTGAAAAGGTATGTTCATTTTGTATATTTTGTTGTCATTTTCATTTTCAAATTATTTTTTTAATCTACAATGGAATATCTTGCCAATAGAAATTTTGCAACGATTTAATTTTAGAGCAAGCATTTCCTTCCTCTCTCTCTGTTTTAACATATGGAATATTCTGCATTATGCATATTTTGTATGTTTTATTGGGATCAATGAATGATTTGATATGGTTGAACGTGTTTCTGCAAAATGCTTGTTGTGCAATGAGTATATACTTTATTAAACAACATGATCTGGAGCTAGCTTCTTGGGTTATGTATTATTCATTTAAATTTTCAATTTTTTTAATTTTTTCTTCATTATTTTATGTGAAAACATTCTCAAATGGATGTCATGTGTTGTAAGATTTAAGAGAAGTTTATAAGCCGGTCTTTGGTACAAAATTCTTGGAGTGGTGAAGGATTGGCTATTGATTGCCTTCTCTTGGTCTGTGATTAAGGATACGCTTATAGTTTTAGGTATGTGTTCGACATAATTTTTCTTTGGGTATATGTTCCTAAGGACTTTAACCCCATTTATATAAATGATCTAATTAATGGCTTCAATTAACATGCCACAGGTAAAATATATTTCTAAACTCCTTTTCCATTTTTATGAAGTATAAATGTAAAGCATGTACATTTGAGCTAATGACTAATTTATCTTGCTATATTTTGATTTTTCTATAGCAAAAATGGATTGTAAAGGGGAGGAGAATAATACTTTAGGTTCAAGTAAAGCGCTTGCATTATCAGCTAGTAACTCTTCATCCCAGGTATGTCCCAAGAAAAACAAAGGTTCACCTGCTTAGGCTCATTTTACTAAGATTACTATTACACATGACCATAAGCTGAAGACTATTAAAACAAAGTGCAATTATTGTGGAATTGAGTTACTATATGATTTTGGTTAGGGTACATCTTCTATGTTGAAGCATTTGAGATCCTGTTCTAGATTTCCCCAAAATAGGGCTAAAAAGCAAAAGATTCTTACTTCATTCAAAAAAATAGGGGAAGATGTACCTAATAGTGACAATGGTTATCTTATCTCATGGAAGTTTAACCAAGATCATTGTAGACGTATGCTTGCTCGAATAGTCATTGTTAATGAGCAACCATTCTCTACCATGGAGCGTGAAGGTTTTAGGGATTTTGTTAGTGTAGTGCAACCAATGTTTAAGCATGTATCACGTTTTTACCATAGGTAAGGATTGCATGAAGCTTTATGTTCAAGAAAAATCCCAATTGATGGAAAGATTTAAATCTTTAAATCTTTAAAATCTAGGATTGCTTTCACAACTGATATTTGGAATTCCATTCAAAACCTTGGCTATTTATGTCTCACTGCACATTTTGTTGATGATTCTTGTGCATTGCATAAAAAGATCCTTAATTTTGTTGTCATGCCTAGTCATAAGGGAAGAATATTAGCAAGATGATAGAGAAATTCATAGATGAATGGGGGTTAGAAGATAGAATTTCTATATTCCTGTTGATAATGCCTATTCAAATGACACCGCTTTGAAATACTTGAAGAGAAATATAAATGTGATGGTCCTCTTATATTGAATGGGGAATTCTTTCAAATGAGATATGGTGCCCATATTTTAAACTTGATTGTAAAGGATGGGTTAAAAGAAATTCAAGACTCCATAGATCGAATTAGAAATGCTAAAGATATGTGAGAAGTTCACCTTCTAAGCTCAATAATTCCAAGCATGTATTGAGCGTGAAAGAATCACTTATAAAGGTTCTGTATGTTTAGACATTTCTACTAGATGGAACTCCACATATCTTATGTTAGAAACTACCTTTAAATTCAAGAAAGCCTTGTAAAGATTAGAAGATGAGGACCCATCATATATAATTAAGCTTGGTAATGATGTCCCCTTGCGTGATGATTGGGAAAATGCTATTGTTTTGTCTAGATTTTTGAGAAAATTTATTAGACAAAAAAAAAAAAGTGATATCAGGATCATTGTATGTTACATCCAAGTCTTACTTTTATGAAGTTGTTGGCATTTTGGCATCTTTAAATGAGTAAGAGAAATCTAGATCCTTCTCTTCAATTAATGACAAGAAAAATGAGAAAAATTTTTCAAATATTATGGAAGTGTTGAGAAAACAAAGATGGTGCTAGTTGCTGTCGTTTATCCAAGATATAAATTGAAGTTTGTGAAATATTGCTACAAAGAAATTTATGGTAATGATGATGCAAAGGTAGAGGCAATGCTTAGCAACATGAAGATGTGATTTAGATTGTTTGAGTTTTATGATCGTGCTCTTCAGTATAAGATAGACCAAAGTGTCTCAGGCCTCTCTTGATATGGAGATAGGGGATCAAATTATTGGTGATGATGATATTCGTGTTTTAATGAACCACCTAAAAAAATCAAAGAATTTTGAAAAGTTTATGGAAGCCGAGGAAAATGACATTTAT